>SJYC01031110.1:0-10510 GCA_006408675.1 Madoqua kirkii
CAAATATATATGTTTGACATATCCTCATGTGATTGTCACTTTTTAATTAAAACAAAGTAATACATCATATGACTGAGCAATTGAACTGAACTGAACTGAACTGCCTGCCAATGCAAGGGACGTAAGAGATGATTCCTGGGTTGGGAAGATCCTTGAGAGGAGGGCCTGGCTACCCACTCCAGTATTCTTGCCTGGAGAATTCCTTGGACAGAGGAACCTGTTGGGCTACAGTCCAAAGGGTTGCAAAGAGTCAGGTATGACTGAAGCAATTTAGCACACATGCATGCACTGTGTCTTACTTTTGTAAACCAGTGCTCACCATACAATTTTTGTGTTTAACAAATTTTTATTTTTAAACAGAGCTCACATTTATAAAAAGAGCGTCTACTGCATGGATCACTGATTGGAGAATAATAAGGAAAACAAAGTCAAAGGTGCTTTTCCCTTTTCTCACTATATATTCGCCATTCTAAGAGAGATGCCAATGAAAATATAAGGCAAAGCCACCATACCTTTTAACTAGATATATACGAGTTATTGTCTTGTCAATCCAATTTCATTTAATTCCATTGGCCTAGTTTTAAGTACTCAAACCTCCCCAAAATTCAGTCTTACTACTGCCTTCCTTTGTTAGGAAGATTCTCACTCTTTAACACCATTGTCTTCTTTTTAATAGTGTTCAGTCCCTTCAGGTCAGATTGGGAAGTGTTTTTTGTCATGACCACAGTTTTCCTAAGATCTTTCCAAAGTAGCGATGAAAAAAACTTTTATGTAAAAAATATTGTTTCAGATACATTTTGTTTTATATTTAGTTTGACTCAAATTCATTTCTCTTTATATAAATAAGAAAAATTATTTTAAAAATATCTTTTGGGATACACTTCAATTCAATAAGCACTTATGGGGTCCTTTCTTTCTGTTGGGCTTTACTGGTAGCTCAGCTGGTAAAGAATCTGTCTGCAATGCAAGAGACCCTGGTTCAATTCTTGGGTTGGAAAGATCCCAGGGAGAAGGGCATGGTAACCCACTCCAGAATTTTGCCTGAAGAATCACCCATGGACAGATAAGCCTGAAGGGCAAAGTCCATGGGTTGCAAAGAGTTAGACACCTACAAACAAGCTAGGGGAGGTGATGGAATTCCACTTGAGCTAGTTCAAACCCTAAAAGATGATGCTGTAAAAGTACTACACTCAGGATGTCAGCAAAATTGGAAAACTCAGCAGTGGCCACAGGACTGGAAAAAGTCAGTTTTCATTCCAATTTCAAACAAAGGCACTGCCAAAGAATGCTTAAACTACCTTACAATTGCACTCATCTCAAACACTAGCAAAGTAAAGCTCAAAATTCTCCAAACCGGGCTTCAGCAGTATGTGAACCGTGGAACTCCAGATGTTCAAGCTGATTTCATAAAAGATAGAGGAAACAGAGATCAAATGGCCAGCATTTGTTGGATCATCGAAAAAGCAAGAGAGTTCCAGAAAAATATCTACTTCTGCTTTATTGACTATGCTTTTCAAAGCCTTTGACTGTGTGGATCATAACAAACTGTGGAAAATTCTTAGAGATTGGAATGCCAAACCACCTGACCTGCCTCGTGAGAAACCTATATGCAGGTCAAGAGCAACAGTTAGAACTGGACATGGGACCACAGACTGGTTCCAAATAGGGAAAGGAGTACATCAGACTGTATACTGTCACCCTGCTTATTTGACTTATATGCAAAGTACATCAGGAGAAATGCTTGGCTAGATGTAGCACAATACTATGCTTTTCAAAGCCTTTGACTGTGTGGATCATAACAAACTGTGGAAAATTCTTAGAGATTGGAATGCCAAACCACCTGACCTGCCTCGTGAGAAACCTATATGCAGGTCAAGAGCAACAGTTAGAACTGGACATGGGACCACAGACTGGTTCCAAATAGGGAAAGGAGTACATCAGACTGTATACTGTCACCCTGCTTATTTGACTTATATGCAAAGTACATCAGGAGAAATGCTTGGCTAGATGTAGCACAAGCTAGAATCAAGTTTGCTGGGAGAAATAGCAATAACCTCAGATATGCAGATGACACTAGCCTTATGGCAGAAAGTGAAGAACTAAAGTGCCTCTTGATGAAAGTGAAAGAGGAGAGTGAAAAAGTTGGCTTAAAACTCAGCATTCAGAAAACAAAGATCATGGCATCCGGTCCCATCACTTCATGGCAAATAGATGGGGAAACAGTGGAATCAGTGAGTGACTTTATTTTGGGGGCTCTAAAATCACTGCAGATGGTGACTGCAGCCATGAAATTAAAAGACGCTTATTCCTTGGAAGAAAAGTTATGACCAAACTAGATAGCATTTTAAAAAGAAGAGACATTACTTTGCCATCAAAGGTCTGTCTAGTCAAGGCTATATTTTTTTTCCAGTAGTCATGCATGTATGGATGTGAGAGCTGGACATTAAAGAAAGCTGAGTGCCGAAGAATTGATGCTTTTGAACTGTGGTGTTGGAAAAGACTCTTGAGATTCCTTTGGACTGCAAGGAGATCCAATCAGTCCTTCCTAAAGGAAATCAGTCCTGAATATTCACTGGAAGGACTAATGCTGAAGCTAAAACTCCAATATTTTGGTTGCGTGATGCGAAGAACTGACTCATTGGAAAAGACCCTGATGCTGGGAAAGATAGAAGGCTGGAAGAGAAGGGGATGACAGAGGATGCAATGGTTGGATGGCATCACTGACTCAATGGACATAGGTTTGAGCAGGCTCTGGGAGTTGGTGATGGACAGAGAAGCCTAGCCTTCTTCAGGACATGGGGTAGCAAGAGTCGGACACAACCAAGCGACTGAACTGAACTAAGCTACTAATATGATTTCATGCTAAGTTCTCAGAGAGATGCCTAGATTAATAGGATTAATTTACTCACCTAGAACAAGTTATAGTCTAGAAAAATAGGCAGAAACACACACCGACAACTTTAAAATGCTGTAATAGTGGGAAGGAAAGATGATCAGGAACATTATGAAAACAGGTTTTGTAAGTTATCTTGGTTTAGGATCATTATGTTGGTATTTGGCGTGTATTAAAATTGTCTTGAAGCACCAGTCTATGTTCAATACAGGATACAGGATGCTTGGGGCCGGTGTATGGGATGAACCGGGGGGATGGGCAGGGAAGGGAGGTGAGAGGGGGCTTTAACGTGGGGAGATCGTCTACACCTGTGGCTGATTCATGTCAATGTATGGCAGAACCAATACAGTACTGTGAAATGGAATAAGCATTAAACAAAAATTTAAAAAATAAATAAATAAAAATAAAATAAATAAATGGGAAAAAAAATTGTCTTGGGTTTTTCGTTACTCCTTGTCAATGATTAAGGCCATATTTACCAGGAATCCTTAGAAGTTCTGTGTTTTTTCCATCACCATTCCTATTTTTTCTTACAAAAGTTAAAACACATCTGACTAACTCAGTGACTTAATTAACCAGATGCGTTATTTGGCTTCTGAAAACTGTGCTTACTTGTTCAAAATGAAGAGATTGAGTGAACACATTAGAGTACATCTACAGGATGGCTGGCTGGGATAAGTAATCATTATTCAACTGTATTTTTCAAGTGCAGAGTTTAACCTTTATATTGTCTCAAATGAATAAAAATGGATCTAATTTCAAAACTATACAAAACTCATTGGAATGTTGACTTAATCACCCTTCTGATACTTGGCCCCATCTTGCAAAGGTGAGGTTGACAAAACAAGAATTCTGAGGTGCCCTTGGGTATAATAATAGTATTGGTTTTTAGAGGAGAGTAAAAGTTCAGGCAAGTAGCACTTGAAACTTATCTGTGATGGTGTTTCTTTTATAATTCATTTTTAATTGAAAAGTTTTGAAGTTCATGAGCTAAGATAATAAACGAAAAGAAAGAACTTGAATTGAAATATTCTCATTTCATCCATTTATCCTCAATAAGATCTCTCCTACTTTAGAAGAGTAACCTTCTCTACCTATAATGCCAACTCAAAGCAACTATTTGTGAAGTCAATCTGCTGCTCCAAGATTGACTTAAAAGTATATTACCCTAAGAATAGCAGCAACTTAACCATCGTTATAATGCTCCGGAACCTTGATCCTTCAAATGTGTGGCTGATCAGCAGCCTCAGCACCACATGGGAGCTTTCCAGAAATGCAGCTTTCAGGTTCCAGCCCAGGCATCTTGAATCAGAATCTTCCTTTTACCAAGATCTCCAAGTGGTTGGTATGCACATTAAGCTGAGAAGCACTACAATAGATTTTTGACTTAAAAGGAAAACAAAAAAAAAATACACTTAAAAAAATATACATCCTGCAGAAACTTAGTGTTGGCATTGAGGAGAAACAGCACCATGAATGATTAAGGATCCTTAGAGCTTTTTGCATCTGTATTGTTTTGCCTTGATATTTAAACATGGTGATTTGATCAACAATCAATTCCATAAGAAAAAGAAGCACCATTTCTCTTTCCTCCAGAGTTTTTTGTAGTTCTAAGTCACTGTTTTTGATGGGCCAGGGGCCTGCAGTTTGTCTCTGAGACAGAGACAAAGAAGAATAGCTTGCTGCTGACACAAGTAAGAGAGCACAGCTCAATAATTCAACTGCCACCTGCCAACTAATCTTCCTTAAACTCAATCCTGGAGATTCCACAGATCCTGACTCTGTCTTACCTGGACCCTGGTGGACATTCAAAGGACTGGGATGAAAGTTGCTGATAAGGGGCAGCCAGGATGATGGCCCAGCAATTGTTGGCAGCTTCCTTCTGCTCACCATTAAGAGCTCTTCCAATCCATCAAGGGTTCCTTTTGAACTTGAACTCAGACGAATCCCATGCCAGAGTAGTTAATATCTCCAGATCTCAGTACTCTACAATGCTTTGAGGAATAAGGTTAACTTGTCAGCTCATTCACTACTATTTGAGAACAATTAAAGTTATACACAGATGTGAGTAAGAGAAGAAGAAAGAACCTTCTTCACAGTCTCCTCTTCTTAAACCCTCCTAAGCTTCAGGGAAAGAAAATGAGATGCAAGGTCCACTTGAAGATACCCAGGGGAACTCAGCCAATGAACCAGATGTTAGGATGATATTTATTAAAAGCGGGGTCTAAATATATGAGTTCAGGTTTTTTATCTTCTATTGCACTCAGCTTACTAGTGAATATAGCCATGTGTCTTTGTGTGTGATCGGATAAGATGTTATTAGCAAGCTTATGATTTGACAATTGCCATGACCATTCATGGAGCCCAGAGTCTGTGGGTACCCAGATAAACTGCTTCTCCTGAGGACACTTCAGTCTATCACCTAAGGATATGGGCGGGTTACAAGCAATGAGATCCTCTTTGTATAGGTAGTATGCAAATTAGTCTCTTTATTGAAAGTGTTCAGTAAAGATGTGTGAAAGTTTTGAAGCTGGGATTCCAAAGTTGTTCCTTATGAGACATGGGGCTAATTTTTTATTTATCTGGACTTCATTCCATTTTTCTTAAAATGATGGATTTCAAATTAGTATTCCACTGAACACTGTCCTAGAAAATTGTTTTAATACAAGGAAAAGATGGGAAGGTTTACCATATGCAAAACTTTCCATGTTCAACTCAGTGGGGAGTACATAGGTTTCAACACAGGTAAATGGTCTCCTTTCCTTCAAAACATTCCAACACCTACTATGTGTCAGTGTAGAAGGTGAGAATCAAAGGGAAGAGACAGCTTGTTGGATCTCCCCAGATCCTTGACCTGGGTTGCCTCTCACTGTAGTGAATATAGCCACATCTCCTGGACCAAGCTAGGGGATGGTTATGCAGATGATCTCCAAGATTTGTGCCTGGGCTGACATTGCTTGATTCTGTGATCATGGAGGCAACTCATGTTCCTCCTTCATTTCTACCTTGATAGAACTGTCCTAAAGAGTTTCCATGGCTGGGAAGTCATTTACATTCTGAGGACTGCACCGTTTACTTTGCATGCTTTCCTAATTGTATATTTAGGTAAAAATGACTGGCTCACAGTTATAAGCCAATCTCGAATGTATAAAAGGCTTAAATATAAATTAACCTATTGCAAGTAAGCTGTTTTATTTTTCATTATGATTTATTCCAAAATAAAATTTGTATAAAATTTACACCAATGGTTTAAAATGAAACCATTTACTTGAAAGAGACTATACATATATATAGATAGATAGATATAGATATATATCCATCTATTTATCACATAGTCAGTTTCAAATGTTTCTGAGGGTCTAGCTTCTGAGTCAGACACAACTGAAGTGACTTAGCAGCAGCAGCAGCTTCTAAGAGCTCAGAAAAAGTGAAAGTGAAAGTCACCAGTCATGTCCAACTCTTCGCAATCCCAAGGACTGGAGCCTACCAGGCCCTTCTGTCCATAGAATTCTCCAGGCAAGAATACCAGAGTGGGTAGCTGTTCCCTACTCCGGGGGATCTTCCCAATCCAGGGACTGAACCCAGCTCTCTGGCATTTCAGGCAGATTCTTTACCATCTGAGTCACCAGGAAAGCCTTCTAAGAGCTCAGACTTGAATCATTTTTCTCTAAATAAATAATATAGTTGTGACAGCCATATGGAAAACATTTATTGGGAAGATATTTAAAATTAGAAAATTGTATGCCTAAGGTGTTTGTATTAAAGCTTGGTAATTGAATGTTAATACACCTTGAAAAAATGCCAGTTCAGTATATAATGTGTCCTGCTTAAATGATTTATTATAGTATGATTTTTTAATTTTGAAGAATTCTAGGATCAAAAGAATTTCAGGTGAAAAGACAGTGGATTAAAGTTCTAATGCCTTATGGCTTCTAAAAGCTGTGCTAGAATTAGAAAGAAATAATAGATTTCCAATTTGGTTTTAACAGAAAATGATGTAAACATACATCATTTTCACTGTCAGTTTCAGAGGGCTCTCTCAAGCTGAAAATTATTGGCTTTTTTTCCTCCTTTTCAAAACTATCAGTAAACTTTTTTATTTTTTAAAATGACTCATTCAGTTCACATCTACTTGAGGGGGAAATTGGTAAGTTATTTAACTTCAAAATAAGCTACATCCCAGCCTTCATTAAGGTGGTTCCTGGAATCAGTCTAATTTTGAGTCCTCGTTGCTGGCTAAAACTTATTATTACTAGAAGAATATGTGCTGACAGGCAGAGACAAAAAGGTTATGGAGAAGGTCACTTTTAAACAGAAATATGATTTATATACTATAAAGCACTCCATTATTATTAGACAGGAATGGAAGTGCAGGGAAAGAATATGGGACTTGAAAAGTCTTTTATTTCTGAAAGTTCAGACAGATTTTAGGGGGAAATTACGCCATGAATTTCTGTTTCACCAAGATGAGGCTGCATGGTGGGCAGTGCAGACAAAATGAGAGACTGATCTATGAACCAAAGTAGTATTATGTTTTAGGTTAGACTAACTAAAATACTTGATTTTGTCTTGGTAGGGAAAAATTGTATTTATGCACATAAACGTGAAAGTGAAAGCCACTCAGTCACATCCAACTCTTTGCAATCCAGGCCAGAATACTGGAGTGCGTCGCTGCTCCTTTCAACAGGGGATCTTTCCAACCCAGGGATCGAGCCCAGATTTCCTGCATTGCAGGCAGATTCTTTACCAGCAAATCTGCTGCTGAACATGGTGTTTTAGGCAGCTCAGAGCCACTACCTTTTCAGTGCTCAGAGTTTTGTATGTTTTCCTATTGTTTTATTTTTTCTGTTTGGGGGTGCAGAGGACAGGAGGGAAGAAAAGGGGAGGAGAGAGAGAGGAAACCTTATTATATCTTTGAGTCAACGTTAGAATATGATAGATTTTCCAGAGTCAAAACCAGCTTTAGACATATATACTAAATGCTGAAAAACAAAAGAAGGCTAATAAATTTAAATGACATCACAAACCACAAAACAGGTCCTGTTCCTTTACTGAAGTTAAAGACATCTTATTGGCACAGGGAAGATGGTTTGCTTGCCTGGAGCAGAGTCCCAAGTTCTTCAGTTTATCCATCTGCAACCGGTTGACTATGTTTCACATTGGTGATGAATTATACTCCGTTTCCTCAGTCTAATCCTTTTCATTTATTTATGTTTTATGGAGGAAACATAAAAGCCTTCTTAGAAAAATCCAACTGTTTTTGATAAACCTTGTCATGTGCAAATAATGGAGCCTTGTCAGGGCCAAGCTTTCCTGGAAATTTATACCTTCTAATAATAATTAAAAGGGAAAAAAAAGAAAATCAGAAACAAATAAGAAGTATATTGAATTGGATTCAAAGCATGTTTGTGGCTTTGAATCAGTGGCAATAAAACATTTTCTATCAAAAAATGTTTAAACATGGCAGTGGAACTAAAATCCATGTTCATTTGAATTTGGGATTTTTCAAATAGTGAAACCATGACTTCAGTTTTGAAGCCTAAGGAAGAAAGAAAACATTTAGTTCTCAGTGAAGCACTAGATGAATAGTCTGGATCTGGAACAATGAGAAAGAAATGGGCAGTAGGATAAAGCTTGATGAAGGACCTTAAAATAGGCTGCTAAAAACAATCCTCAGCAAGAGGTTTTTATTTCTAAAGAAGTAAAATTTATAGAAACAAAGACAAGCATTTTAGCTATGGTCATGCATATGTGGACTTGAACATCTATGTATTTTTCTAAGGTTTGAAAAATATATTAATATTTTTCTAATCGATAACAGTGATTAGTAAAGTCTACAAATTGAATATTCTGGGAAAACATGGCCAATTGTGTGTTGATTTGTCTTTGACTTCTTTGTATATTTTTGCTAGATAAATTGAAACTCTTCAGTTAATTATGAGTTCTATTTAATAGATTTCATTTACTTTGAAATTTGAAGGTAATATTTTACTCCTATCTTTTCCCTACCCTCAGATTCTGTAGAGCTTCTGTTTATGGTAAAAGTTCTCAACAATGAATATTTATTAGAATTTTCTAGGAGCCTCTAAAAATATTGATTCTTGGCTTACCTCAAACCAGCTGAAGTCAAGACTTTGGGGATGTGGTCTTGGTCATCTCTGTTTTTAAAAGTTCTTCAGGTGATTCTAATGCACAGCGAGGTTGAACTCCACTGCTCTGTGGGATTATATCAGAATCCTATTAGAGGGAAATATCATCATGGGACAAAGAGCCTTATGCTCAGTTATATGGCCAGGATTCTTCCCATTTTCTATTTTTGCAGGATGAGGAGGCAGGGTAGGTATTGAGAATTCATAGAGTTATGAGTTCAAATCCAGGTTCTCGTATTTACTTAAAATGTGATCTTAATCTTGCCTATAAAAGAGACTGATTGGTAACATTTATACAGGACTATGGAAAAAGCAAGAGAGTTCCAGAAAAACATCTATTTCTGCTTTATTGACTATGCCAAAGCCCTTGACTGTGTGGATCAAAATAAACTGTAAAAAATCTTAAAAAAGATGGAAATACCAGACCACCTGACCTGCCTCTTGAGAAATTTGTATGCAGGTCAGGAAGCAACAGTTAGAACTAGACATGGAACAACAGACTGGTTCCAAACAGAAAAAGGAGTACGTCAAGGCTGTATATTGTCACCTTGCTTATTTAACTTATATGCAGAGTACATCATGAGAAACACTGGACATGTGAAGAAACAGAAGTTGGAATCAAGATTGCCGGGAGAATATCAATAACCTCAGATATGCAGATGACATCACCCTTTTGACAGAAAGTGAAGAAGAACTAAAAAGTCTCTTGATGAAAGTGAAAGAGGAGAGTGAAAAAGTTGGCTTAAAGCTCAACATTCAGAAAACGAAGATCATGGCATCCGGTCCCATCACTTCATGGCAAATAGATGGTGAAACAGTGTCAGATTTTATTTTGGGGCGCTCCAAAATCACTGCTGATGGTGACTGCAGCCATGAAATTAGAAGACACTTACTCCTTGGAAGAAAAGCTATGACCAACCTAGATAGCATATTCAAAAGCAGAGACATTACTTTGACAACTAAGGTCCATCTACTCAAGGCTGTGGTTTTTCCAGTGGTCATGTATGGATGTGAGAGTTGGACTGTGAAGAAGGCTGAGCACCGAAGTATTGATGTTTTTGACCTGTGGTGTTGGAGAAGACTCTTGAGAGTCCCTTGGACTGCAAGGAGATCCAACCAGTCCATTCTGAAGGAGATCAGCCCTGGGGTTTCTCTGGAAGGAATGATGCTAAAGCTGAAACTTCAGTACTTTGACCACCTCATGAGAAGAGTTGACTCATTGGAAAAGACTGTGATCCTGGGAGGGATTAGGGGCAGGAGGAGAAGAGGATGACAGAGGATGAGATGGCTGGATGGCATCACTGACTCGATGGACGTGAATCTAAGTGAATTCTGGGAGTTGATGATGGACAGGATGGCCTGGTGTGCTGCGATTCATGGGGTCGCAAAAAGTCGGTCATGACTGAGTGACTGAACTGAACTGAACTGATGGGAAAATTAATAGGACAACTTAAGAATGCCAAGGATG
>SJYC01031115.1:0-30775 GCA_006408675.1 Madoqua kirkii
TTTATGGGACCTTCTTTCTATGCCTTTTTAGCAAATGTCACTGCCACCCCACACATGACACAGTTCCTCAGCTAAGTTTCCATCTTTCCACTTACACAGTGAAATACCAGTCCCCTTTCTATTCTCTCATGAGAAGTATATCTTTGAAGCTGAGTCTGGAACCATTTCTCCGCCCCCCACCCCCACCCCGCCGCACTACTTTCTTGTTAACTGGACCTTCTGGTCCCATCTCCAATGCCAAAGGACCCATCTCCCTCTCTCTTCATACATTTATGCCTGCCCTGCCCTCTCTGCCCCACACTGTCACACAACTCAGATACAAACATAATTTTACATCAGGTTGATTTTATATGTGTATGTACGCAGTTGGTATAATGGTCAACGTCTGTACTGTTGGCCAGTACTCAGTGGCAAGAACCCCTAAGATTTCTGAGGTCTCTAGCCATGCTCTGAAGTCACTGGCTGCCCTCCAGTCCCACTGGAATAACAGGATTCTCCACACTCTCTGGTACCAAGAACTAGCCCCAGTTGGATCCAGGGTATTTGAAACGTGGATGGTGATGCTAGAGAGATATACAGATACAGAGATTGACAAGGAAATAAGTTACAGTTAAGACAATAGAGGAGAGAAAAGAGGCTGATATACCTTGGTTTATGCAGAAAACCAATAAAGCTTCAGACAAGAGATTTACACTGTTCATGTGGGCTGCAGGCACCCACTTTTTTCCCTTGAGTGAGTCTTAGAATCCCAGGCAGGAAAGTGAACTCAGAGGGACCCTGTGGTCCAGGGAATTAGCTTGAATAAAAGACAAAGAGAGAAAGAAAGTACGATGTGGAAAGGCCACACTTGTGCAAGTCCCATAACTTTACTTTCAAAAGGAGCTTATATACCGTAAGTTTTACATAATGAAAGAGGCAGAGTCATGCAGGGGCAGCAGTTCTGACCCATATCAATACCAGGCTTTCTTTCTGCATACCTTTCCATATACAAAATTTCTCATGTGACTTACGTTATCTTCTAGCCAGGAGGCCTTTAACATTTAATGACTTTTTTCCTTGATAAATGTTAATCAACCAAAAATCTCATTTTCTTTGAAGTGTTTTTTTTTTCTTTAATCTGTATACCATCAAAGTAATAAATAAAGTTACATTCTTACAGAACAAAGGTGCAGAGAGCTACAACAAAAAAGTGCTTAACTCAAAGATCTAATGTTGCTAACGTCAGCACTACTACGTTTTTTTCTATATACTAACTATATCAACAAATAAAAGACATGAAAATTTGGCAGCAAGTATTGGCTCAACAATAAAAACTTTAACCACCTCTATTCTAATTTAACTCCTTGAAAGTCTCTATATTACTAGAATGCTTTAAGGTTCCTGAGCTTCTCATGGTTGGGAGGTTGTAATCAATCACATGCATAGGTGAAAAAGTTTGGATAAAACTGTCAGGTATGTTAAAAAGCTATCAGATGGGTTTGAATAGAAACACTACAGTTACTCCCAGGAGACTTATTAACTAGAGCTCTAAGTTAATTTTCTTCAGAGAAAAGTGGTCAGGAACACCCCTAAATTGGTAACAGAGGAGATAGTAAAAAATAGCAGGACAGGCAAATTTTGGTTTTGGAGTAGGTCCAAAACTCCTACCTTCATGGTAGGATACACCTTCATGCTTTATAAGGTCAGCAAATTTCTTCCCCAGCCACTGGTGGCCCTGGGTGAGACTTGACATCACAAAGACCCATCCTGACACCTCTAGTGGAAAATGAGAAGAAATTCAGATGTTTTGGTGTGAAAATGACTCATTTATAATTTTCCTAAAGATGCCTCCAAACTCACCTCCAAACTTCTGCTTGAGCAGGTCCAGGGGATCCCTCACATCATAACTTGCATTTTCCTGTCAGGCTACTTCCTTATGATATTTGCCATTGGTGGGATCTCCCGTGCTGGCTCCTGGCACTCTGAGACCTCTACTGGTTCATTCTGATACAGCTCTTCATTCACCTTGGAGCACTGACTACAGAGCTTTGAGCTTCTGACTTTTAAAAGTTTCCTTGTTGGGGGGGGGGGTGGTTTCTGAGATGTTTTCTTGGTCAGCTTTGCCTGAAGGTGATTAATCACTGTCACAGTTACTATGGACACCTGGACAAAACAAGAGAGTGATAGAGAATGGCATTATTTTGAGGAAGAGGGTGAAGTTGAACGGGAATGACAGCTTCAGGAGAAGGGGTGTGGGCAGAGAAGGGTTATGTGCCAGGCAAGGACAGATGAGAGGGTCTTCTAGGTGTGGGGTCAACGGGCAAGAGGAGTTGGATGGGTTCAGCTCACCCTGACATGTTTTTGGACCTCAATTTAGAGGAGGTCTTCATCTTTTCATCCCAAGTAAGAGGAGACAGGTGTTTCATAATTATTCTGGAGCCTTGTGGCTTCCCAGTCACTTTAGGCATTTTGAAGCCTGCCAGTGGTCTTCTCCAGAGCCCCTGAGCATCCCTCTATATACCCCGGCCGCAAGAGGACACACCTTCATGCTTTATAAGGTCAGCAAATTTTTTCCCCAGCCACTGGTGGCCCTGGGTGAGCCTTGACATCACAAAGATCTATCCTGACACCTCTAGTGGAGAATGAGAAAAAATACAGATGTTTTGGTGCAAAAATGACTCACTTATAATTCTCCTAAAGATGCCTCCAAACTCACCTACCATTCTATCTCTCTAAGTCAACTCCAATGGGTCACATGGCAGGGAAAGTGTGTCTCCACCAAGTGTGTCTCTTTGTCTATTATATTAATTTATGGCTGTGAAAGTGTAAGGGAATTTTTAAAATCTGCAAAAGATACAGCTTAAGCAGCCTGAGTTAACATAGTTTCTTTTGTTTGTAACATCAGAGATATTACTTTGCCGAACAAGGTCCATCTAGTCAAGGCTATGGTTTTTCCAGTGGTCGTGTATGGATGTGAGAGTTGGACTGTGAAGAAGACTGAGAGCTGAAGAATTGATACTTTTGAACTGTGGTGCTGGAGAAGACTGTTGGTAGTCTCTTGGACTGAAAGGAGTTCCAACCAGTCCATTCTGAAGGAAATCACTCCTGGGATTTCTTTGGTAGGAATGATGCTAGGACTGAAACTCCCATACTTTGGTCACCTCATGCGAAGTGTTGACTCATTGGAAAAGACTCTGATGCTGGGAGGGATTAGGGACAGGAGGAGGAGGGGACGACCAAGGATGAGATGGCTGGATGGCATCACTGATTCAGTGGATGTGAGTTTGAGTGAACTCCGAGAGATGGTGATAGACAGGGAGGCCTGGTGTGCTGTGATTCATGGGGTCACAAAGAGTCAGACGACTGAGCGACTGAGCAACTTAGCAATTGAGCTGATAATCTCAACATAACTGATAATGAAGAATGAATTTCATTTAAAACTATTTTTCAAATTCAGAAAGATATTTTATGTTCAAATATAAGACGTTTGTTCTTTTCAAGCTAAAAATGTTTGTATCTTGCAGTGCATACATTGCGTCACTGATTTGGACCTAAGTAAAAGCACATTTTGTGTATTTTCTTGAAATTTTTGTGGTATTACCGTGCATTTAGAATCCACTGTTTGAATGGGGGGTGGGGTGTATATAGGTACATCCCTCGGGGACTTCAGGTTGTGTAGGAAGTAATCTCAAGACCTTGAAAAAAATTAAGGATGCTCTGTGGAATGGAGCAGTGGTAACCATGGAAACCTGCATTTGGTGACAGTTGTGTAACAGGGACTTCTCTTAATGAATTCCCTCTTAGAACACAATGAATTTTTCAAAAATTAGTCATAAAACTGTGGCTGTATGAACTTATATTTATATCTATATTAATATCTATCTATCTACATATATATACACTTATACACATACGTGGATGCATTTTTGTATATGTACACTGAAACTTTGTACCTTGTGGATAAGCTATAAAATATTAAAGCCTGACATATATGACAACAAACGTTTAAAACAGAAACCAACAGAATTTCATTTTACTAAGGAAATATATTTACTAACTGACATTATTTTAGAGTCCTGGAGTATGGAGATGGTAATCAAAACAGAACAAGCGTTTATGTTGTTTTATTCTTGTAATGAAACACTTTGTTGGCAATGCCCCCAGTGTGGACTGCACAGGATGTGTGCTACTCCTTCTGCCCCACATCTGGGGGCCCACCACTTCATTCTAAATTTCTTTCTCCAAAGAAGACAAACACATGAAAAGATGGCTCCACATCACTCATTATCAGAGGAATGCAAATTAAAACCACAATGAAGTACCATCTCATGCTGGTCAGGATGGCTCCTATCCAAAAATCTCAAGGAATAAGTGCTGGAGAGGGTGTGGAGAAAAGGGAACCATCTTGCTCTCCTGGTGGGAATGCAACTAGGACAGCCACTATGGAAAACAGCGTGGAGATTCATTAAAAACTGGGAAATAGAACTGCCATATGACCCAGAAATCCCACAGCTGGGCACACATTCCAAGGAAACCAGAACTGAAAGAGACACGTGTACCACACTGTTCATCACAGCACTGTTTACAATAGCCAGGACATGGAAACAACCAGTGGTACATATACACAATGAAATATTACCCAGCCATTAAAAGAATGCATTTGAATCAGTTCTAATGAGGTGGATAAACCTGGAGCCTATTATATAGGGTGAAGTTAGTCAAAAAGAAAAACACCAATACAGTATACTAACGCATATATTTGGAATTTAGCAAATAAACCTGTATGCAAACAGCAAAAGAGACACAGATGTACAACTAAGTCTTTTAGACTCGGTGGGAGAAGGCGAGGGTGGAATGATCTGAGAGAATAGCATTGGAACGTATATTATCATATGTGAGAGAGATCGCCAGTCCAGGTTCAATGCATGGGACAGGGTGCTCGAGACTGATGCACTGGGGTGACCCAGAGGGACAGAACGGGGATGGAGGTAATAGGAGGGTTAAGATGGTACACTTATGTGGATCATGTCAAAAAACGCTACAATATGTAAAGTAATTATCCTCCAATTTAAATAAAGTGAACAAACTAAACTCTTTTGCTAAAAAGGGCCTAATCAATGTTGTGTTTGTGACCTCCATAATTACCATTATTTTCCTTCCTTTCTTCCCTTCCTCCTCCCCCTCTTTCTTTCCTTTTCCTTCGTATTATACAATTGTTAAAGTTTGTTTTCCATTTACAGTTATTACGAAGTACAGAATCTATTTCCCACGTTGTACAATACATCCTTGAGCACATCTTACACATACCATGGTGTGCCTCCCAATCCCAGACCTTTGTATTGTCCCTCCCCCTTTCTCTTACTGTTGCTAATCAGTAGATTTTTCTCTATATCTGTTAGTCTCCACTGTTTTCATATTCTCTACTTTGAGGTGTTTTTAGATGATATAAATGATACCATATAGTATTTGTCTGTCTCTGACTGTGTTATTTTACTTAATAATATACCTTCCATGTTGCTGCAAATGTCAATATCTCATTTTTTATTTGGGCACCTTCTTGCTCTGCCTTTTTCAGTAATGGCTTGTCAATCCACCCAGGACACAGCTCCCCAGCTGTTTCCATCTCTGCACTCACATAGTGAAACACCGAGTCCTTTTCCTCTTCTCCCATGGGAGTATATCTTTGAAGCTGAGTCTGGAAGCTGTTCTAGCACCCTCGCCCCCAACCTACTTTCTGGCAATGCCACAGGACCCATCTCCCTGCCCTCTCTGTCCCCTATTTTCACAGAAATCATAGACAAACATAATTTCACATCAGTTTGATTTTATTTTCATTATGAATGTATGAAGTTGGTATAATGGTCAACGTCTGTACTGTTGGCCAGTACTCAGTGGCAAGACCCACAAAGATTTCTGAGGTCTCTAGGCATGTTCTGAAGTCTCTGACCCACCGTTCCCACTGGAATGACAGGATTCCCCACACTCTGTTGTACCAAGGACTAGCCCCGGTTGGATCCAGGGTATCTGAAGCATGGATGGTGAAACTAGAGAGATATAGAGATATAGAGATTGTAAGGAATGAATTTACAGTTAAGACAATAGAGGAGAGAAAAGAAACTGATATTCCTTGGTTTACTCAGAAAGCCAATAAAGCCTCATACAAGAGATTACACTGTTCACATAGGCCACAGGCGGACTCTCGAATAGTGGAATTTGCCCCCAACTTGGGCACCCTCTCAAGTGGGTCTTAGAAGAACAGGCATAAAAGTGAACTCAGGGGGCCCCTGTGCTCCAGAGTTAGTCTAAAAAAAAGTGATAAAGAGCGAAAGAGAGTACCATACAGGGAGGTCAAGCTTTTGCAAGTCCCGTTAATTTACTTTCAAAAGGAACTTATATATCATGGGTTTTACATAGTGGAAGAGGCAAAGTCATGCAGGGTTAGCAGTGTAGGGAACAAAGAATAAGGAAGGTTGGGAAATTGCTTGCAAACAAGACTCTCAACCAGGTGTAGGGAACAAAAAATAAGGGAGGCTGGGAAGACACTTGCAAACAAGGCTCCTGGTAAGGGCCAAACATTCTTGCAAACGAAATGTTCAGCCAAGAGTCCTTTGGCCCCAAGGAAGAATGAACATTGCTTGCAGAAAAAAATGGTTACCTGCTTCCTCATAAGAAACAGTCCTTAGACAAACAGACTCTAAGTTGATTTAAAAAAAAAAAAAGTCCTTAAAGTCTTAGCTGCAATAAACAAATTTTTTTAAAAAAAGGTTATCTCACCCTGAGCCTGCACACTGTATAGTCACTAAATCATATTGTTTGGCAACTTGTCCTGCTGATTGTTATACAAAAGATAAAAAAAAGAAGCAGATGCAAAAAGCAGCAGATAAATGAAAAGATTCCAACCACTTGGCCATGTTGGTGTTTCATTCCGTCTCCAGCACAGCAGTCCTGACCAATATGGATACCAGTCTTTCTTTCTGTATACATTTCTATATACAAAATGTCTCAGGTGATTTACATTATCTTCTGGCCAGGAGGCCTGTTAACATTGTATGGCTTTTTTCTTGATCACTGTTAATCAAACACAAACCTCTGTGTTTTGTTTTGTTTTTAGTCTGCATCACCCTCAAAGTACCAAATAAAGTTACATTCTACAGAACAAAGGTTCAGTGAATTACAACAAAGAAAGTGCTTAACTCAAAGATCTAATGTTGCTAATGCCAATGCTACTTTTTTTTTTCTATATACCAACTATATCAACAAATAAAAGATATGAACACTTGGCAGCAAGTATTGGCTCAAAATGAAACCCTTAATCAGTTCTATCCTAATGATTTTTAACTCCTAGGAAGGCTCTGCATTACTAAAATGCTTTAAGCTTCCTGCTCTTCTTGCGGTTGGGAGGCTGTAATCAATCACCTGCGTAGTTGAAAAAGTTTGGATAAACCTGTCAGGCAAGTTAGAAAGCTATCAGAGGAATTTGAATAGAAACACTCCAATTATGCCCAGCAAACTTATTAACTAGAGCTCTAAGTTAATTTTCTCCAGAGAAAGGTGGTCGGGAACACCCCTAAATTGGTAACAGAGGAGTTAGTGGAAAATAACAGGACAGGCAAATTCTGGTTTTTGCATAGATGCTTGAAAAGGTCCAGGGGGTCCATCGAGTCCTGACTTGTGTTTACCTGTGTGGCCACTTCCTCATGACCTTTGTCATGGTTGGGATCTCCCGTGCTGGCTTCTGGCACTCTGGGACCTCCTCTGGATCATTCTGATACAGCTCTTCATTCACCTTCGAGCACAGGACAGAGCTTTGAGCCTCTGACTTTCTAAAAGTTTCCTTGTTGTGGGCAGTTTCTGAGAAATTATCTTTGACCTTTGTCATGGTTGGGATCTCCCGTGCTGGCTTCTGGCACTCTGGGACCTCCTCTGGATCATTCTGATACAGCTCTTCATTCACCTTCGAGCACAGGACAGAGCTTTGAGCCTCTGACTTTCTAAAAGTTTCCTTGTTGTGGGCAGTTTCTGAGAAATTATCTTGGTCAGTTTTCCGAGAAGGTGATTATTCACACTCACAGAAATCGTGGCCACTTGGAGAAAACAAGAGTTGTAGATAATGGCATTGTTTTGGGGAAGAGGGTGAAAGTGAATGGGAAAGACAGCTTCAGGAGAAGAAATGTGTGCAGAAAAGGCTTATGTGTCAGGCAAGGACAGGGGAGGCGGGGGGAGTCTTCTAGGGTGGGATCAATGGGCAAGAGGAGTTTGGGTGTGTTCAGCTCACCTTGACATGTTTTTGGACCTCAATTGAATGGAGGTCTTCATCTTTTTGTCCCAAGTAACAGGAGGTTGGTGTTTCATAATTATTCTGGAGCCTTGTGGCTTCCCAGTCACCTTAGTGATTTTGAGGCCTCCCAGTGGGTAGCCCCAGAGCCCCTGAACATCCCTATATATATTCCTCCACAGGGAGACACATCATCATGCTTTACGAGGTCAACACATTTCTTCCCCAGCCAATGGTGACCCTAGGTGTGCCTTGACATCACAAAGCCCCATCCTGAATCTTCTAGTGGAGAATGGGGAGCAATTCAGATGTTTTGGTGAGAAAATTACGCATTTGTAATTCACCTAAAGATGCCTCCAAACTCACATGCCATCCTCAACTCTCTAAGCCAACTCCAATGGGCCACATGGCAGGAACAGTGTGTCACCTCAAAACTTTGTCTATTATATCAATTTTTCTCAAGATCACACAGCTAGTTGGTGGCATCAGTAGGTCTGGAAGCCCAGTCTCCTAATTCATTGCTGGGTGACTTTTACACAATGCTTCCTGCTCATCAACCCCCAAACCCCCACCACCACCACAAAAATAAAAACCTCATCAGATGAATTCTTTCCTGGGAGACATAGGACGAAATTGATGAGCAGGTGCACAAGTGCAGGACAGAAAGCATGCAAGCACAAGAGGTATGCATCTCACATTTTTCTGGCTATAGCACTGTGAGATGAGGAGCTCTTGTCTACCCCCAGCCCTGGGATCCAAGGGCCTTCTGAAATCGGTGAAGATCTTCAGATGCAAGAAGACAGCCATAGACATGGTGCACTGCAAATGAAGCAATGTCCTCATCAAGGTGAACAATTCCTCTGGAGATCAAGCCATGCACACTGCACTGTAAGCTACTGAAGCTTGTTCTGCTTCTGGGCAAGGAGTGATTTTCTGGGGTGGACATCTGAGTCTTAGTGAAGGGAGGTGATCACGTGGCCCAGAATTATACCATCTGACAGTCCATCTCCCAAGCCTTCTTGGCCTGTTACCAGAAACATGTGGATGAGGCTTCCAAGGCTTACCCCGTATAAGCAGCAGATCCTGCTGATAGCTGATCCTTAGCACTATGAATCCAAAATGTTTGTAGGCCCTGGTATACCTGTGCTCACTTCTTGAAATCCAGCAAATGAACTCATCATGAGGATCTAGGATAATCTTTATTATAAACAATGGCCGTGGGATTTGAAGTTTAAAAAAAATTTCAAAGTGTATCATTTTCACAGTAAGGTATATGTCTTGGATGGTCTATTTAAGGAAGTTCACTTTGTCCAACTTGAGTGAGTGAGTGAAGTCACTCAGTTGTGTCCGACTCTTTGTGACCCATGGACAGTAGCGTACCAGGCTCCTCTTTCCATAAGATTTTCCAGGTAAGAATACTGGAGTAGGTTGCCATTTCCTTCTCCAGGAGATTTTCCCAACCCAGGCATTGACCCCAGGTTTCCCACATTGTAGGCAGACGCTTTACCATCTGAGCCACCAGGGAAGAGTCTATATCCTTTATATACTGAAGAAACAGTGTCTACACATATTGAAGCAGTATTTCTGGATTAGACATACCAGTCTGAGCAGATGTGGCATGAGCAAGAACCCTGGTTGAATCTTCTCTGATGGTTTCCATAGAACTACTGGCGACCCTTATTGCTTTCTCATATGCAGTAAGGTGCAACACAAAGAGGCAAGTACCAGTAGAGTCCTCAAAGACTATATTGTATCTGCAAAACTTGATTTGTTCTCAAAAACTGATTCTGCAGGAACATATGCAGTCCTTCTTAGACAAACTGAGGACTGGGGTGTTGAAGTCAGGACCAGGTGCAGCAGGAGCCAATACTGGATACTGAAGCAAGGTCAAGGTTTACTGGTCTCTGAACTTTCCTTATGGCAGAAAGTGAAGAGGAGCTAAAAAGCCTCCTGATGAAAGTGAAAGAGGAGAGTGAAAAAGTTGGCTTAAAGCTCAACATTCAGAAAACGAAGGTCATGGCATCCAGTCCCATCACCTCATGGGAAATAGATGGGGAAACAGAGGAAACAGTGTTAAACTTTATTTTGGGGGGCTCCAAAATCACTGCAGATGGTGACTGCAGCCATGAAATTAGAAGATGCTTACTCCTTGGAAGAAAAGCTATGACCAACCTAGATAGTATATTCAAAAGCAGAGACATTACTTTGCCGACTAAGGTCCGTCTAGTCAAGGCTATGGTTTTTCCAGTAGTCATGTATGAATGTGAGAGTTGGACTGTGAAGAAGGCTGAGCGCCAAAGATTTGATGCTTTTGAACTGTCATGTTGGAGAAGACTCTAGAGAGTCCCTTGGACTGCAAGGAGATCCAACCAGTCCATTCTGAAGGAGATCAACCCTGGGATTTTTTTGGAAGAAATGATGATAAAGCTGAAACTTCAGTACTTTGGCCACCTCATGTGAAGAGTTGACTCATTGGAAAAGACTCTGATGCTGGGAGAGATTGGGGGCAGGAGGAGAAGGGGAGGTCAGAGGATGAGATGGCTGGATGGCATCATGGACTCGATGGATGTGAGTCTGAGTGAACTCTGAGAGATGGTAATGAACAGGGAGGCCTGGCATGCTGCGATTGGTCCGGAAAATTCCATGGACCATCCATGGGGTTGCAAAGACTCGGACACGACTGAGCGACTGAACTGAACTGAACTTAACTTTAGTAAGAAGGGGTGAAGAAGGTGGGTAGACCTGGATATTAAAGTGAAGTTATTGAGTTATAAAACAAAAGCATACATTGTCAACATGAAACCAGACTGAGTGGACATACAGAAAGAGAAGCAATGAGATGGAAATCTAATGAAAGAGAAAGTTTCAAGTTCAAGTGTAGGTTAAAAACTACAAGAATAAAAAACAGCTGCAACACTTTTGTATCTAGTTCCTCCCAACTTAGGTGTGTGTGGAGAGGTGCTTCCTCCACACTGTCAGATTGACATCACTGTTAAGAGTTTCTTTCTGCTTCAGTCCTGATGGAATCAAATTCCCATTCACCCTCACTTCCCACACTATGTGGATTTCTCTCTTTGTGATTATTTAGCCTATTGGTCAAGGGACATGGCTGGAACCAAGAGTTTCCATTATTATTCAATTTAAAATAATTACTATAAAAGACAGTTGACTCCACATTCTTAGCTCTATCAAATAAATTCATATGAAGCTAGATCATTTTTCTCTTCTTTATGATCTACTTTTCTCCTGAAAGAGAATTTTGAAGTAATTTAAATGTCCCATTTTAAAAGACTTTTTAAAGCCCCATTCAATGGCATAATTCTCCTCTGTACCTTCTCAAGAAACATCATTAATTCAGAGTTTAAAACCTTACATATAATTAAATGAAGTGAAGTGAAGTGAAAGTCATACAGCTATGTCTGACTCTTTGCAACCCCATGGATGGTCCATGGAATTTTCCGGACCATAGTACTTGAGTAGCTACCTGTTCCCTTCTCCAGGGGATCTTCTCAACCAGGCATCGAACCCAGGTCTCCTGCATTACAGGTGGATTCTTCACCAGCTGAGCCACCAGGGAAGCCCTACATATAATGAGATCATATCATTTTAAGCTCTTGGCTCCCATAAACAAATTATCAGTCTAATTTTTGTGAAACTCACCCTTTATTCCATGGGATATTGTATATCTTGAGACCTTCCTCCAATGCCACCTAATTTGAGTGTTTTTGAACATGGTGGGTGGGTGATTTCTGATTGAATGTCATTTCTAGCTACTGTACCTTAACTTCTCCACTTTTGGGCTCGTGCTTATACATTCAACTATGTGACCTTGGAGACAACCATTTTCACCTAACATCATATGAGTACTGAAATACAGTAAGTGGTGTTAATGAACTCAATGTTTTAGGGTTGATTAACAGGAGGGCCCCTTATTCCTTGACTAAAGAATAGAGCCATCTTGGGAGAGTATGCTATGGGTCATAAAGAGGACAGGGCAAAGGAGCATGATTGCAAAAGGCTCAAAACTTCATTATGAGAAAAGTGATTCAAAATCCTGTGGATTGGTGGTCAGAGCAATCATATTCTCAAGAAAGACCTGAATAGTACTCTGGGTAGCTATGTTTCAATATTAATTCATTACTTGGTGATTTCCATTTCTTGTTTATGTTCATTTTCTTCATCACATTATTATACTCAATTTCACCCATTATTTCCCACATTGTTATTGTTAATGGAGTAATTGATGAAGTATGCTCTGCTAAAGTGATGTGCATTTTTTACAGCTGTCTTCTCTAGGCACAGTAAAAACTTTAAACAGCCTTGAAATTAAATGTAATATATTTGCATCTGTATAGCTTTTATTTTAGCATCTGGAAATCATCTAGGCAGTTATTTATTTGAAAACTGGTTTTAGAGCAGTAAAAGACCGTGTACTGAATCTGTGTCTATACTGAGCTACTGAATTAAACCCAGGCTAGAACCGATGATTGAGTCCAGCCAGGCTGCTGACCCACTGGAGAAAGGATATTCCAACACACATTGGAACCTTCTCTGAATCATGAAAGACAAGAATGGCAATCTCCATCACCTGAATTTTAGCCCTACTTTCAGCCAGCATTAGCATGTAGACAGCAAAACAGTAAATTCCTTGCAGATTTTCATGATTTCATTTGAGTCCCAGTGATCACGGGGATCCTGGAAAAGAATATTTTATCCTACGTAGGGGAGCAAAAATATAAACAAGTTGAATTTGCTATCAAAGTTATGTATGATATGTTTTCTGCAAAATTAACCTCAAGGGAATGAAGAGGGGAGTTGAATGATATGAAATAGTAATTGAAAATTTGGAGAAAATTCAAGGAACACACAAGGAGAGTGTTTTCAAAGACAAGAGATGCATATAAAATATATAAGAAAACCCTTGAAAAAATAATTGCTTGAATTTCAATATGAAGTTACAAGGTCAAATGTCTCTCAGCGCCCTTCCTGGTACACAATAGTGCTTTGTAAACCTCAGTTGCTTCCTTCTTACCTCTAATCACTTCTCCTTTGACCCTTCTCTTGCTTACACTGTTTCTTTCTTTTTATTTTTTCTTAGTGTAAATTTTCATAACTAATGGAAAAGTTATTTGATGTGCAAAAATGTGGCTTATGCTTTACTTTTCTGAAATTCCATGACTGTTTGTGCTGAGGTACATTTTTTAGACCATAGTAACTCTTCAACATTCAGAAAATGAGTATCATGGCATCTGGTCCCATTACTTCATGGGAAATAGATAGGGAAACAGTGGAAACAGTGGCTGACTTTATTTTCCTGGGCTCCAAAATCACTGCAGATGTGACTGCAGCCATGAAATTAAAAGACACTTACTCCTTGGAAGAAAAGTTATGACCAACCTAGATAGTATATTCAAAAACAGAGGCATTACTTTGCCAACAAAATTCTGTCTAGTCAAGGCTATGGCTTTTCCAGTGGTCATGTAAGGATGTGAGAGTTGGACTGTGAAAAAAGCTGAGCACTGAAGAATTGATGCTTTTGAACTGCAGTGTTGGAGAAGATTCTTGAGAGTCCTTTGGACTGCAAGGAGATCCAACCAGTCCATTCTGAAGGAGATCAGCCTTGAGATTTCTTTGGAGGGAATGATGCTGATGCTGAAATTCCAGTACTTTGGCCACCTCATGTGAAGAGTTGACTTATTGGAAAAGACTCTGATTCTAGGAGGGATTGGGGACAGGAGGAGAAGGGGACAATAGAGGATGAGATGGCTGGATGGTATCACTGATTCAATGGACATGAGTCTGAGTGAACTCCGGGAATTGATGATGGACAGGGAGGCCTGGCATGCTGCGATTTATAGGGTTGCAAAGAGTCGGACATGACTGAGCGAATGAACTGAACTGAACTGAACTCTTCATAACCTTGTCACACTTAAGCAGACCCTTTATGAAAAGTACAACATCAACTTTCACAATTAAAAAGGAATCTGGAAAACTGAGAAAGATGTCAATGACAGGCTAATGGAAATTCCTGAAAAGACCAAACCAAAGAACTGGATGAGCCATTAATCCAGACCCTGTACTTTTACAGCTGAAAACAAAAATGAGGTGAAAAAAGGAGGAAAGTTTTATTTCAGTTGTGGTGTTATTTTTCCTGTTTCCATGCTTCTGAAGTCCACACAACTTGAGAGCTGGACCTCCAAGGAAATAAGTATTGCTACTTCATGGGAAATAGATAGGGAAACAGTGGAAACAGTGGCTGACTTTATTTTCCTGGGCTCCAAAATCACTGCAGATGTGACTGCAGCCATGAAATTAAAAGACACTTACTCCTTGGAAGAAAAGTTATGACCAACCTAGATAGTATATTCAAAAACAGAGGCATTACTTTGCCAACAAAATTCTGTCTAGTCAAGGCTATGGCTTTTCCAGTGGTCATGTAAGGATGTGAGAGTTGGACTGTGAAAAAAGCTGAGCACTGAAGAATTGATGCTTTTGAACTGCAGTGTTGGAGAAGATTCTTGAGAGTCCTTTGGACTGCAAGGAGATCCAACCAGTCCATTCTGAAGGAGATCAGCCTTGAGATTTCTTTGGAGGGAATGATGCTGATGCTGAAATTCCAGTACTTTGGCCACCTCATGTGAAGAGTTGACTTATTGGAAAAGACTCTGATTCTAGGAGGGATTGGGGACAGGAGGAGAAGGGGACAATAGAGGATGAGATGGCTGGATGGTATCACTGATTCAATGGACATGAGTCTGAGTGAACTCCGGGAATTGATGATGGACAGGGAGGCCTGGCATGCTGCGATTTATAGGGTTGCAAAGAGTCGGACATGACTGAGCGAATGAACTGAACTGAACTGAACTCTTCATAACCTTGTCACACTTAAGCAGACCCTTTATGAAAAGTACAACATCAACTTTCACAATTAAAAAGGAATCTGGAAAACTGAGAAAGATGTCAATGACAGGCTAATGGAAATTCCTGAAAAGACCAAACCAAAGAACTGGATGAGCCATTAATCCAGACCCTGTACTTTTACAGCTGAAAACAAAAATGAGGTGAAAAAAGGAGGAAAGTTTTATTTCAGTTGTGGTGTTATTTTTCCTGTTTCCATGCTTCTGAAGTCCACACAACTTGAGAGCTGGACCTCCAAGGAAATAAGTATTGCATGTAACTATTTGAGTGTTGCACCTTGCCATAGTAGATACTGAATAAAATGTTAGCTCCTTATAGTAGACAGACACTAAGATGACCCCCAGTTCCCACTATTTCCTGGTGCTGATGACCTGTGTCACCCCCTCTCTCTTTTAGTATGAGCTAGGTTCTTCCCAGGTAGCACAGTGGTAAAGGATCCACTTGCCAATTCAGAGAACACAGGAGATGCTAGTTTGATCCCTGGGTTGTGAAGATTCCCCGGAGGAGGAAATGACACCTGCTCCAGTATTATTGCTTGAAAAATATGTTCCGTGGACAGAGTAGCCTGGTGGGATTCAGTCTGTGGAGTCACAAAGAGTCAGTCATGACTGAGTGTGCACACACACATGCAACACAGATCCATCATGGCTTCTAACAAACAGAAATCAGTAAGAATGAATATCATCACTTCCATTATTTGGCTTGGCATCATGCTAACGGACACTTTTCCTTGCTGGCTTAATGGAGAGGCACACAGAACAAAGAAATAACGGTGGTCCCACTTAAGAGACAGCAAGGAATGGAAGCCCTTAATCTAGTTGTTTTCTAGGAACTAAAATCTTCCGACACCATAGTGTTTGGTTGCAGGTTGTTAATGTCTGAATATTCAGATAAGATCCCAGACTTGAGAAACACCTTCATTGTGATCTCGGGTGAAACACTGTAAGCCAAGTTTTCCCTTTGCCCATATTTCTGACTCACTGAAGCTATGAGAATGATATCTCTTTATTGCTTTAAGCTGTCAAGTTTTGTGGTAATTTGTTACACAGCAATAGATAACTAATAGATACCATCATTTCCCCATCCCTCCCCAAGCTATGAGACGAGTTTTGCTTTGGTAGCCCTATGAAGAAGCTTTCTCCATCTCATTTACTAACTTTCTACCCTCTGCCACCATTTTGTCTCTGGATATACATTCTTTGTACTTCATTCTTCATCTATCTTGTTTTTGGCATCCGTCTTTTCCCTTGACCCTCAGCTGCCAAAGTGAAGTTCAGACTCCTTTTTCCTGCTTACTGGACCACCCTTAAGAAGACAAGATTTTCACCGACTGCTTGTTGTGCTCACTTGCTATATTACATGCCCAATTTTCCTTTAATAGAAACCTCAGAACTCTATATAGAAGAATGATAGCTAGTCCTTCTTTCCCCACCTGAGATTACTCTAGCATTTCAGATTTTTGTCTGTATAATAATCAGTTGGTGACTATGTTTATAAATCTATATTCCAGTCTCTACCTAGTTTTTCTTTCAAGATGTGTCCAAACTCTTGATCTGATCCAGTGTTATATCAGTGAATAAAAGTATTATTAACAGTGTCTATAATATCATTGAATCAAAGACTTAGAGGAAAAGCTAAGACTAGATCAGATTTCTTATCCTTTGTTAAATAATATTTCTACAACATTTTGCAGCTTCACTGTAAAGATAAAAGGACAACAGACCATCTGGCCCAGACAAAATAAAGATAATCAATGATGATTTTTGAGTACATTCGCAAAGATTGCTGCTTTTTCATTCCCACTGGGGATGGAAGAAGAGAAAAGGTGCTTAAGCTGTGTGCCACATACTGAAAATTATTTATTTTGGCAAGATGTTCTTGAGAAAGCAGTGAAAATTCCTTCTAGAATAGATTTCTTTCTACGTAGGATATATTCAGTGCTATAAATGAAGCCAGAAAATGGTTGATGTGACCTCAGGCTTCCAGCACAATGCTTCTTATCTGCTAGGGATTTAACAAACAGTTTAAAGTAAAAAAGGTAAATCTAACTTTGAATTCTAAGACAAATGACGCAATAACAGAAATGGAAAACACAGAAATAAAATCCAAGAGATAGCATGATTGGCATTTAGGAACATAATAAAATCTACTATCTGTAAAGTTGGAAAATAATATTTGAAATCTCACCTTAAACTGTCTTACTTTAATGGTTGCTGTTGATATATCTACCTAACTCAAAACACAGGGCTACTTCCCCAAATAAGTTAAACATTTGAAAAAACAATGTTAAAGAGCAAAAAGATCAAGGTAAAGTTATGTCTATCTCATCGTGGAAAATGATCAGTTTTGACAGGTCTGCCTCAGACAAGATCACAACTATTTTATAATAACCACACATATGTGTGAAGTTTGATTTCACCAACCATAATATGGTTACTTTAGGTGCTAGGCAATCTTGATAGCCATTTCTCAAGTGATTAGTGATATCAATAACTCATAGTTTTTATGCATTTTAAAGTGTTAGATATTATAGCAATTATTTTCCATAAATTATAGAATTTAATCCTTACAGCAACATAGTCACATATAGAAATTATGATTATATCTATGTAATATATAATAGAAACAAAATAAGAAGGTTAAAAAAATTGTACAAAGTGACATGGTTTAAACGTATGGAGTCTGGCTACAATCTAAACAGTCTGATAAGTCTGTTCTTCACCACTGCAGCATAAGACCCTATGGCTAATCTGACTGTACTTCACAGCAAAGTATTTCAGTCTATTGATCCCAAAATCAGATCAACAATGTTGAGCACTTATTATCAAGCCCTTAAAGGATAAAATAACAAACAGGATGTGGATCCTGTTCTCAAGAAGCTTGGAGGTTAGCTTTATAACTTGCTTACAGCTTCATTAGTGAAATTACAGGAAGAAATGAAAATCCCATTATTCTTCAAGGGTTGAGATGTTCTTTCAAATGTACCATTATGTGATTTATGTAGTGGACACCATCAGAGCTTTGCATATCTCTTTGTCACAAAACAGCTCTGTATGCATCAAAAGTGTCCTACTACAAGTAACAATGATTCATTACCTGAGGGCTTTGTGTGGTCCTCACCTGTGTGGAGTGCAGGCAGGGAATTCCAGGAGGCTCCTGTTTCCTGGGGAAGCACTTGGCAATGACGGATGGGATAGGAGAATAAACACTTCTACTTCCTCAATCATCAGATGGGATATCCCTAAAATCTAATCTATACTGTCTTCTAGAGTTTCCCAGCATAACTGAATCTCAGTTGCCCAAAGTGATCATCTGCATGATAACATATTGTTTATTGACCTGTATCCTTCCTTGTCTCACTTTTGAATCTTCTCCCAGAACTTCCATGAATCACCTCCCTATTACACTTATATTCAAATCTTAATTTAGAATTTTCTTCTGGGGAAACCCAACATAGGATAATTTGTGAGGCAATTTTATTTCAATAATATGAAAATTCACTGTCTTGTTTTGTGCTTTCCTCATTGAAAAACAACGTCTTGCTCTCAGACTGGCAGGTTTGAAAACTTCAGTTCAGTTCAGTTCAGTCGCTCAGAGTTCACTCAGACTCATGTCCATCGAGTTTGTAATGCCATCCTGCCATCTCATCCTCCGTCGTCCCCTTCTCCTCCTGCCCCCAATCCCTCCCAGCATCAGAGTCTTTTTCAATGAGTCAACTCTTCGCATGAGGTGGCCAAAGTATTGGAGCTTCAGCTTCAGCATCATTCCTTCCAAAGAGATCCCAGGGCTGATCTCCTTCAGAATGGACTGGTTGGATCTCTTTGCAGTCCAAGGGACCCTCAAGAGTCTTCTCCAACACCACAGCTTTGCATAAAGTTTATTTAATTATTTTATGAAAAAAAAAAATTGAAATGCAGTGGGGAATTCTTGATAGAAGATTGAGATATCTTTGGTGTGCTTCTCAATCGTAACAGATCTATTCTAAGGCAGCCTCCAGTACCTGTTAGAACTGAAGGTTCTGTGTCTTAACATATCAAATAGTGACTATGACCTACTGAGAAGAAATTCTTCTTCAAATATTTTCAAAAGGGATGCTATCTAAGAGGAGTCAAGTATAAAAAGATCAAGATCAGGACAGTATGTCAAAGAGTGGAGGGGGTTTTGTGTAATGAAAATGTTCCCAAAATTTAAGTCATGAAAATTGTATTCTATTCTTTTGTACCTAAAAAGTTATATCACCCTGTGAAAGTCAAATCGTTCCTAGTCACTTCATTTTTCTGTACATAGATGCTTGGTTAGTTTGATTTATTTTTAAAAATTATTTCTGAATAAAATTACATATTAGCAGATTAGTAGTTGCCTGGGTTGGACAGGAAAGTATGAGTTACAGTGGATAACAAGGAAAGAAGGAAAGTTTTTCATTTGCCATCTTCTTGATTGTGGTGCATGTTTTACTGGCATATACATATGACAAAACCACCAAACCACATTTTAAATGACATGAAGAATGAAAAGAAAAGAAAAATATGTGTTCACTGGAAATTTTCCAAACGAGATATAGGACTGATTTTCCCTTTTTGGTGTGTCCCAGTGTACCCAAACCCACTACCAACAGATAAACTATTTTAAAATATTACTAAAAGTTTGAATTGTTCAGTGTTTGCCTCAGATTTCTCTCCCTTTCTTATATGCTCTTTCCATATTATCAATTACCTTAACTTTGAATTCTTTCCATACAGTTACCAACTGTGAAACATGTAAAGCCAGTCTAGAACTCAGTTGTAAGCTCCAGACTTATAACATTTCTTACTAAATTCTTCTGTTTGGATGTCTCACAAACACTTCAAGTGTAACATGTCTCAAATGACTCAGATTTCCTTGTTCACATATTCTTAGTCTTCCGCAACTCTCTGTAAATAGCACCATCAAACATTTTCTCAATTAAGAAACTTTTTCTGTCATCTTTGAGAAATGCAAATTAAATCCTATCCCTCCCTAGCAAAAATCTCATGAAGTGTAATCAAAATAAGATCTAACTTCTTCTCATAGTTTCTTAAGACTCATTGCTTTATGTCAGCAATACTCAATTAATAATCTGTAGATACCTGTAGCTTCCTGGACTTGAGGAATCAGTTTGCCCCAAGCTAATTTTATAATGCTACTAAATTGCCATTTTCCCATTTCATTCTAAGATTTTTCATGGATGGTACAAAGGCAATATTAAGTAAAACTTGCCACCTAGTATGATTCAAGGCTGTAGCACCAATCTATATTAGTAAATATTGTATTTTCTGTCATATATTAGCAAAGAAAAAAAAAGAGGAAAGAAAATAATTTCTCATTGGAATATCCTTGATGAAGTACTGAAAATTAAAATGATTCATTATGTTAAATTGCAGCACTGTTTATAATAGCCAGGACATGGAAACAACCTAGATGTTCATCAGAAGATAAATGGATAAGAAAGCTGTGGCATATATATACAATGGAGTATTACTCAGCCATTAAAAAGAATACATTTGAATCAGTTCTAATGAGGTGGATGAAACTGGAGCCTGTTACACAGAGTGAAGTAAGCCAGAAAGAAAAACATCAATATAGTATACTAACACATATATATGGAACTTAGAAAGATGGTAATAATAACCCTCTATGCGAGACAGCAAAAGAGACACAAATGTATAGACAGACTTTTAGACTCTGTGGGAGAGGGAGAGGGTGAGATGATGGGGAGAATGGCATTGAAACATATATGCTATCAGGTAAGAAATGAATCACCAGTCTATGTTCAATACAGGATACAGGATGCTTGGAGCTGGTGCATGGGGATGATCCAGAGAGATGATATGGGGTGGGAGGTGGGAAAGGGTTTCAAGATTGAGAACTCATGTACACATGGGGCTGATTCATGCCAATGTATAGCAAAACCAATACAGTACTGTAAAGCAAAATAAAATAAAATTAAAATTAAAAAAAAACTTGACTCTTGACCTTGTCTTTTTAATATTCAATATTATTAGGTGAGAGATACTCATAAAAAACATGAAAAATGTTTGAGTTGTGAGCTGAACTAACCTTATTTATTTTTCACATAATACCATTTTTATTTGAAAGAATTAATGAAAAAGTAGGGTTATTCAGATTTGAATGCTGGTCACTTCAAAAAAAAAAAACTGACAGCATTTTTATTTTCCAGAGACAAATCACTTTTACAGGTTCTGGACCTTAGGACATGGGCTTACCATTTTTGGACTATCACCATTCAACTCACTAGAACATGAACTAGAACTAGAACTCTGTTTGGGGGCAGGAGGAGAAGGGGATGACTGAGGGTGAGATGGCTGGATGGCATCATGGACTTGATGGACGTGAGTCTGAGTGATCTCCAGGAGATGGTGATGAACAGGGAGGCCTGGCATGCTGCGGTTCATGGGGTCACAAAGAGTAGGACTGAGTGACTGAACTGAACTGAACTGAGAACATGATTATCATTGTTACTTATATTTAAAGTATTAAATACATATTTTTTAAAATTTCTCCATTTAATAGTGTCACAAATAAATATCAATTTTATCACTCACATAAAAAAATTGGAGGGCTCTTCAATTATTTTTAAGAGAGTAAGATAGTGCTGAAGGTAGGATTTGAAAAGGATGGCAGAGGATGAGATGGTTGGATGGCATCACTAACCTGATGGACATGAATTTGACCAAACTCCAGGAACTGGTGATGGACAGAGAAGCATGGCATGCTGCAGTCCATGGGGTCACAGAGTCAGACACAACTAAGTGACTGAACTGACTGAAGTTTAGTCTTGAAACTAAAAGGTTTGGGATACTTGAACAGAACTTGGGGTTAGAACTCATCTATTGTTCAGCTAGAGACAGTAGAATAACACAGGACGACTCAGAGAAAGAGATGCTCACATGTCAGGGCCAGAATAAAGAAACACTGGAAACAAGTATCTGAAGAGAAAACAAACCTGACCTTAGAATGACAGAGCTGTGTTCTACTCTAGGCTCAGTCTCTGATCATCTCCTGACTCTGAAAGAGCCGCTAGTTCTTCCTGGGATCCACCACTACCAAGAAGTCTGGCTGCTCTAGTCCTAGAGCCCTTTCTATTTCATACATAAATTATACTTATTGGATGAATCTATGTTAAGATTTTGCTCAGGGTTTGTCTTGGTCCCAGGATCAATTCAAGAACAGAAAAGCAAACTCACTGAGCTAAAATCAAGGGCTACATTCCTTTTAGATTCTAGATAGAATTTGCTTTCTTGAGTTCTCCATTCTAGAAGCCACCTGATTTCCTTATTTCATGACATCTCCCCTATCTTCAAAGCTAGCAGGGTAACATCTTCATGTATCTTTGACTCTACCCTCCTGCCTCCCCCCTTTAATTACAAGAATTCTTGTGATTTTCTTAAATTGAAGAAAGTAGGGAAAACCACTAGACTATTCAGGTATGACCTAAATCAAATTCTTTATGATTATACAGTGGAAGTGAGAAATAGATGTAAAGGACTAGATATGATAGACAGAGTGCCTGATGAACTATGGATGGAGGTTTGTGACATTGTACAGGAGATGGATCAAGACCACCCCCCCCCCAAAAAAAAGACCATCTCCAAGAAGAAGAAATGCAGAAAAGCAAAATGGCTGTCTGAGGAGGCCTTACAAACAGCTGTGAAAAGAAGATAAGTTAAAAGCAAAGGAGAAAAGGAAAGATATACCCATTTGAATGCAGAGTTGAAAAGAATAGCAAGGAGAGATAAGAAAGACTTCTTCAGTGAAGAAACAGAGGGAAACGAGACTAGGAAAGGCCAGAGATCTCCTCAAGAAAATTAGAGATACCTATGAGGAGAAGGGGATGACCGAGGATGAGATGGCTGGATGGCATCACGGACTTGATGGACTTGAGTCTGAGTGAACTCTGAGAGATGGTAATGAACAGGGAGGCCTGGCGTGCTGCGATTCATGGGGTCGCAAAGAGTCGGACACGACTGAGTGACTGAACTGAACTGAACTGAGGGAACATTAAATGAAAAGATGGGCATAATAAAGGACAGAATGGTACAAACCTAACAGAAGCAGAAGATATGAAGAAGTGGCAAGAATACACAGAAGAACTATACAAAGATGATCTTCACAATCCAGATAACCATGATGATGTGATCACTCACCTAGAACCAGACATCCTAGAATGTGAAGTCAAGTAAGCTTTAGGAAGCATCACTATGAACAAAGCTAGTGAAGGTGACAGAATTCCAGTTGAGCTATTTCAAATCCTGAAAGCTGATGCTATGAAAGTGCTGCACTCAATATGCCAGCGAATTTGGAAAACTCAGCAGTGGCCACAGAACTGGAAAAAGTCAGTTTTCATTCCAATCCCAAAGAAAGGCAATGCCAAAGAATGTTCAAACTACTGAACAATTGCACTCATCTCACATGCTAGCAAAGTAAATCTCAAAGTTCTCCAAAACAAGCTTCAACAGTAGGTGAACCGTGAACTTTCAGATGTTTAAACTGGATTCAGAAAAGGCAGAGGAACCAGAGATCAAATTGCCAACATCCACTGGATCATGGAAAAAGCAAGAGAGTTCCAGAAAAACATATATTTCTGCTTTATTGACTATGCCAAAACCTTTGATTGCATGGATCACAATAAACTGTGGAAAATTCTGAAAGAGATGGGAATACCAGACCACCTGACCTGCCTCATGAGAAATCTGTATGCAGGTCAGGAAGTAACAGTTAGAACTGGACATGGAACAACAGACTGGTTCCAAATAGGAAAAGGAGTATATCAAGGTTGTATATTGTCACCCTGCTTATTTAACTTCTATGCAGAGTACATCATAAGAAATGCTGGGCTGGTTAAAGCATAAGTTGGAATCAAGAATGTTGGAAGAAATATCAATAACCTCAGATATGCAGATGACACCAGCCTTATGGCAGGAAGCGAAGAAGAACTAAAGAGCCTCTTGATGAAAGTGAAAGAAGATAGTGAAAAAGTTGGCTTAAAACTCAGTATTGAGACAGGATACAGGATGCTTGGGGCTGGTGTACGGGATAATCTGGGGAGATGGGGGAGTGGGGAAGGGAGGTGGGAGGGGGCTTTAGCACGGGGAGATCGTGTACATCTGTGGCTGATTCATGTCAATGTATGGCAGAACCAGTACAGTACTGTAAAATAGAATAAAGTATTAAATTTAAAAAAAGAAAAAAATAATAAACTAAAATTAAAATTTAAAAAAAAGCACTCAGTATTGAGAAAACTAAGATCATGGCATTTGGTCCCGTTACTTTTTGGCAAATAGGTGAGGAAACAATTAAATGACATACTTTATTTTATTTTGGGGGGCTCCAAAATCACTGCAGATGGTGATTGCAGCCATGAAATTAAAAGAGATGTGCTCCTTGGAAAAAGAGTTATGACCAAACTAGACAGCATATTAAAAAGCAGAGACATTACTTTGTCACCAAAGATCTGACTAGTCAAAGCTATGGTTTTTCCAGTAGGCATATGGATGTGAGAGTTGGACTATAGGAAAGCTGATCGCTGAAGAATTAATGCTTTTTATTTGTGGTATTGGAGAAGACTCTTGAGAGTCCCTTGGACTGCAAGGAGATCCAACTAGTCCATCCTGAAAGAAATCAGTCCCGAGTATTCCTTGGAAAGACTGATGCTGAAGCTGAAACTCCAATACTTTGGCCTCATAATGTGAAGAACTGACTCATTTTAAAAGACCCTGATGCTGGGGAAGATTGAGGGTAGGTGGAGAAGGTGATGATAGAGGATGAAATAGTTGGATGACATCACACACTCAATGGACAAGAGTTTGAGTAAACTCCAGGAGTTGGTTATGGACAAGGAAGCCATGGGGTCACCAAAAGTCAGACACAACTGAGTCAGTCAGACTGAACTGAACTGAATTGTGATTACGTTGGAGGTCCAACTGAATAAATCAATATAATCTTATCATGTCAAGATCTCTTAACTGTAAACTCCATTTCTCAAGTAAGTTAATATCCTCACACGTTGCAGAGATTAGAATGTAACATCTTTGCAGGGAAGACTATGCTGACTACTACACAGTTTAAGAATTTACTTTCTGATGGTATGAAGCTGGAAGCCAGGCTGTCTATGTTGTTTCTTAGGATTTTTTTCATTTATTGATTGCTGGGTAAATGAGATTAGAATGTAACATCTTTGCAGGGAAGACTATGCTGACTACTACACAGTTTAAGAATTTACTTTCTGATGGTATGAAGCTGGAAGCCAGGCTGTCTATGTTGTTTCTTAGGATTTTTTTCATTTATTGATTGCTGGGTAAAATTAGCCCCCAGGTAGAGTGTTCTTGCCTGGAGAATCTCAGAGACAGGGGAGCCTGGTAGGCTTCCATCTATGGGGTTGCACAGAGTCGGACATGACTGAAGCAACTTAGCAGCAGCAGCAGCAGCAGCAGCAATAATTACAGCTGTTCAGGTGTTCTCCTGGCTTACTCACAAGACTGGGACATTGATTCTGGCTGCTGGCTGAGAATTTGATCAGGATTTGGAACTGGGGGTCTCAGTATTTCTCCACGTGGTTTTCTCCATAGATTGTTTGACTTTTCTCATGCAGTGGTAGGTGGGTTTTAAGAGCAAGAGGTTCAAAGAATCCAGGCAAAATCTCATATATCATATCTTATGTAACCTCTGGCTGGCAGCTCAGTCAGTAAAGAGACTGCCTATGAATGCAGGAGATAGTTTAATCCCTGGATCTGGAAGATTCCCTGGATAAGGAAATGGCAGCCTACTCCAGTATTCTTGCCTGGGAAATTTCATGGATGGAGGAGTCTGGCAGGCTATAGTCCATGGGGTTGCAAAGAGTCAGACAGGACTGAGCAACTAAACCATCACATGATCTAGACTTGAAAGTCACATAGCTTTACTTCTGCCATAATTAGAAGGTCACTTTTATTCAGGGGAATGTAACTGCAAAATCTTTTTAAGAAGAGTGTGAGTCCTTGCGTAAGAAAAACTTATGGGATGGGAATAATGTTATACCATCTTTGAAAAAATAATTCATGATGAGGATAGTCTAGAATTTTTATTAAACTTTTTTCAGTAGAGTCATACAACCAATCCCTGAAAACTACATACACAGAAGCAATTTGAAGAGGTTTGTCTCTCTTACATTAACCATATTGGAAAACTAGGTGTGCCTTTAGACTAAAAAACTCTTTTCTTGTTAGATGTGCCCAGTGGAAACTTAACACATCTTCATATCAGTAATTAGAATTGACATTAAATATCTTCTACTCAAAGGCAATTGCATTTATATTTCTCTTTGCTCAACTATACTGGTATTCTCTCTTTCCTAGTAAATGTCTTACTGTAGAAACTATAGGATAGATATACGCAGAACTGTTTATGTACAGTTCCAGACCCATAACATCACTAGTTATGTCAAGTCACATAAATGGTCAATAAAAATTTCAATCTGTCATCTAGATGTTTTGTCTATCATCATGCTGAACATCTGGATATGGGGATGCATTTCATGAATGGATGGATTTTTCTTTTCCACCTGAATGTTTAATCTTGGTTATGAACAACTATTGAGTAAATAATTTACAGGTCTGAGAAAATCCATATTTTAATTTTTAAACTTGTTTACCTGGTTATCTCTTCATTCATAACTAATAAAAATTAACTTTTTCCATCTTTGGTCTCCCTCTGCATCTGTGGAAGAAAAAGCAAATGACTCTCAACTTACCTGCTCATCTCATGTGCTGTGCTTAGTTGCTCCGTCATAGCTGGCTCTTCGTGACCCCATGGACTATATCCTGCCAGGTTCCTCTGTCCATGAGATTCTCCAGGCAAGAATACTGTAGTGGATTGCCTTATCCTCCTCCAGGGGGTCTTCCCAACCCAGGAATTGAACCCAGGTCCTCCTGCATTATAAATGTATTCTTTACAGTCTGAGCCCAAGAATAGAGCCCAGGGAAGCCCAAGAATAGTGGGTAGCCAATCCCTTCTCCAGAGGATATTTCCAACCCAGGAACTGAACCAGGGTCTCCTGCATTGCAGGTGGAGTCTTTACCAGCTGAGCTCCCAGGGAAGCCCATAGATGGCTGTATAGAGTTTGGTAAGTGTGATATTTCTTGAAAGTATCTTAAGTATCCATTCTTCTTACCCTCTTTCTTGATGTCTCTTCTTTCCTTCCTCTCTGCTTCCAACATACGTTTACTGAGCATTTACTGTGTGGAAATTTGTTCGTTCACACCTAATGGGATGCAGAAAATGGGGGAAAAGATATGGCACCTGTCCTGAAGTTGCTTATGCGGTAGTGGGGAAATAGTGGGATAGAGATGTAGAGAGACAAGTCTTCAGAGGAATCAAGGTGAAGCAGTGGTTGTTTCTCCTTCCAATAAGAAATAGGGTTGGAGGGTGGGTTCAAAGAAGGCTTCATAGAGAAAGTGACATTGCAAAGGCCTCTTGAGAGGATTAATACGAATGGACTGGAAAAGGGGATGGCACTTATTCCAGGCAATGAATGACCCAGGGCGCAAAGGGGTTCAGAGCAGAAGGGTGCAGTGAAGGTTCATATCAGCTCAATAGAACCATGGATAAGAATATCATGCTTTGGGGATGAATCAGATAAAATCTAAAAAGACAAGTTGGGAAAAAAAAAAAAACCTTTGTGCTGTATTCTGTTAACAGTGGATTCCATCATTTTGAAGCAGAAGAGTGACAAAGTCAGCTCTGTGTTTATGAAGTTGTCTTTTGGGCCAGTGTAAAAGGCTGGAGAAAAAGGATATTAGAAGCAGGAGAAAGAGTGACACAGATACAGTCTCAGTAAAATTTGTGGGAGAACATGACTTCTGTAGCATTTTAATTTCATTTCAAGTCAGTTACACATTGATTTCATTTAAACTGTATTAAATATGTGCCCACAAGTCCACAGCAGAACACTTAATTTGACATAGAAATTTGTACATTTTTTAGTCAAGTACTATCCTGCAATTTTTTGAGATGTAGTTTTAAAAAGATAAGCCTTTCCCATGGGTTATTTTAACTTGCATTATTTTGGGGTCATGCATGTATTTATGAAAAGAGAAAGGCTGTTTTAATGTGTCTAGAGACACTTTCACTTAGAGAACAAGGGGTCTGTTAATTCTATTTGTTGGGTATTTGTAGGTGGCCTGGAAAAGTCCATTTAAACCAAATAAACTTGTAATCAGAGGCTATTACAAGTCTGCATTTTAAATTCATTTGAAATAGCAATATTCAGCAAATACTTATAGAGGTCCAACTATGAGGCAGGCACCAGGAATGCAATGGTGAGGGAAGACAACACTTGCAAAGGTCCTGTGATAGGAACAGAAATGTTTTAGTCTGTTCAGTCAGCTATAATGAAATACCATACACTGGGTGTCTATGAACTACAGACATTTACATCTCACAGTTCTAGAGACAGGGAAATCCAAGAGCAAGGGGCTGCAAGATTAGGTATCTGGTGAGAACCTGATTCTTTGTCTACAGGTGGCTGTCTTCTGGCCTTGTCCTCACATGCTGGAGAGAGAGCTCTGAGCTCTTTGTCTGCTTATAAAGACAACAATCCCATTATGGGGGCTCCACCCTCATGACCTCATCCATAACTAACAACTTTCCAAAAGTCCCACCTCCAAATACCAGCTCCACTGTGAAGTAGAACTTCAATATATGAATTTCAGGGGAATGTAAATATCCAGTGTAAAGCAGGAGACTAGCAAGGATCTGCTAAAGATTTATTTGAAAGTGAAAGGATCATGACTTAAGCATCTCTTGTGATGGCTGCATAGTATATTTTCACTGAACCGCTGCTTAACTGAAAACAAGAAAAATGTCCTCAGTGATAGAGAATAAAAGGCCTCATTTCATCACCAACAAAGATAAACAAAGAAAAACCTCTTCAGGAAAGACAAAATAACTCTAGGAATAGAGGAAAAGGAGGTATACAACAGATGCTTAATAAATAGTTGTTACATTAAGATCCTGTTTAACTCAGTGGACTGTATAGCAGAGCAGTTGATAATGATCATTCTCAACTGAGCCCACATAGGTTTGAGTCTTGACAGAAATTTATAAGTTGAGTGAATGGCTTTAATTGTACCCCTCAGTTACAAATATGTTGAACCTCCATTATCTCAGACTGTGATCTTATTAGAAATAAGAGTTTTCTGAGGTGACTAGTTAAAAGCAGGTCACAGTGAAGTGGAATGGACTCCCAGCATAATCAGCTGGACAGCCATAACAAAACACCACACACTGGGCAACTTAAACAACAGCCATTCATTTTCTCACATTTCTAGGGGCTAAAAGTTCAAGATCAGGTGTCCGCACGGTCAGGTTCTGGTGAGGGCTCTTTCTGGTTTGCAGATAGCTGCCTTCCTGTTGTATCTTCACATGGTCTTTTCTTGTTTCACGAACATGGCTAAAGAAAGATATCTCTCTTCTTACAAAGCTGCCAGTACTAGTGAATTAAGGTCTGCTCTTATGACATCACTTACCATTAATTAACACCTTAAATCCATATCTCAAAATACATTCACAATGGAGTTGATGCTTCGACATATGAATTTTGGAGGGGCATTCTGTCCATTGCTGCCGCTAACTTAACATGACTTGTGTACTTAAAGAAAAGGAAATTTGTATATAAACACACTTAAAAGGAAAACAATGTGAAGAAACAGGGAAAAGAGAGCCATGTACAAGCCCACCAGAAAAGCCTGGTTCAGATCATTCCCTCGTACTGAAACTGAAAGTTGCTCAGCTGTGTCCGACTCTTTGCAACCCATACAGGTCATGGAATTTTCCAGGCCAGAATACTGGAGAGGGTACCGTTTCCCTTCTCTAGGGGATCTTCCCAACCCAGGGATCAAACTCAGGTCATTCAGGCAGATTCTTTACCAAGTGAGCCACCATAGAATCCTCCTTCACAGTGCTCAGAAGAAACCGCTCCTCCCAATACCTTGATCTTAGACTTCCAGGCTCCAAAACTGTTACACAATGAATTTCTGCTGTTTAAGCCATTCTGTTGTTTAAGTGTGGCATTTTGTTACAGCTTCTCAGAATGCAGGAAACATAATGAGATGTGGGTTAGATACCTGGGTTGGGAAGATTCCCTGTAGGAGGGCATGGCAAACCACTCCAGTACTCTTGCCTAGAAAATTCCATGGACAGAGGAGCCTGGTGGGCTACAGTCCATGGGGTCGCAAAGAGCTGAACACAACAAGTGACTAACGCTTTCACTTGTTACAGCACCCCTCAAAAAACCCAATATATCGAGTAACCTTAGACAATTTCTGTCTTGATTTTTCTTATCTACAAGATGGAAATGATGATAATACCTACATTTTAGGGTAGGTATGATGATTACATGTATTAATACTCACTCAACTCTTAGATTAGTCAGAGAAGGAACTGTATGTAAAGGCCAGCTGCTGGAGAAGGGAATGGCAAGCCACTTCAGGATTCTTGCCTCGAGAACCCCATGAACAGTATGAAAAGGCAAAATGATAGGATACCAAAAGAGGAACTCCTCAGGTCAGTAGGTGCCCAATATGCTACTGT
>SJYC01031116.1:0-26097 GCA_006408675.1 Madoqua kirkii
AATGAACGTGAGTCTGAGTGAACTCCGGGAAATGGTGATGGACAGGAGGGCCTGGCGTGCTGCGATTCATGGGGTCACAAAGAGTCAGACACGACTGAGCAACCTAACTGAACTGAATTAGCAGGATAGAAATCTATGTGTTTTATTCAACAGAGTTAATCACACGAGACCATCTAGCCACATGCCACTCAATAGATCGAAACTTAATTCCGCCACCTCCTCCCGCCCATGCAAAATACAACTGACTCATTGGAAAAGACCCTGATTGGGGTCACAAAGAGTCAGACACGACTGAGCAACCTAACTGAACTGAATTAGCAGGATAGAAATCTATGTGTTTTATTCAACAGAGTTAATCACACGAGACCATCTAGCCACATGCCACTCAATAGATCGAAACTTAATTCCGCCACCTCCTCCCGCCCATGCAAAATACAACTGACTCATTGGAAAAGACCCTGATGCTGGGATAGACTTAAGGTGGGAGGAGAAGGGGATGACAGAGGATGAGATGGTTGGATGGCATCACTGACTCGCTGAACATGAGTCTGAGAAAGCTCCAGGAGTTGGTGATGGACAGGGAATCTTGGTGTGCTACGGTACATGGGGTTGCAAAGAGTTGGACATGACTGAGCGACTGAACTGACTGATGCTTAAATAAATTTACAACAAACATTTATAATGGCAAACAAAGAAACATAACTCAGCGGAGAGCCCACCAGACCTGGGATTGGCAAGTCATGATGGATGTAACTTTAATTTCCTCATTTATAAAGTGGAAATTAATTTTTTCTGGCAAGTGAGTTTGTTGTGAAGATAAAATGAGGAGCCTGACACCTAGCAGGTGTCCAGTGACAGAACCAGTGTTGAGGAGTTGAAGGTTGGTCTCTGCCCTCATGTCCTTTGGCATCATTCTCATGATCTGTCTTGACAGGCAGCATCCTGCACTGAAGCTAGGTGTCCAGCTCCCCAGAAGTTTCCTGGTCCCTAACACCTGAGGCTTTTCATCAGCTGCAGCTATTCTGCAGTTGCTAGTCTCTCAGTTTTCCCTTCTCATTGTTGTTCGCTTGCTAAGTTGCATCTGACTCTTTGAGACCCCATGGACATAGCATGCCAGGCTCTGCTGTCCACCACTGTCTCCCAGAGTTTCCTCAAATTCATGTCCATTGATTCGGTGATGCTATCTAACCATCTCATCCTCTCTTACCCTCTTCTCCTTTGGCCTTCAATTTTCTTTTTCCTTCTCACCTGTGGGCAATTGCAACTACCTCACAGCGGTATACAGAAAATATAATAATGTGTATATAATATGTATATAATATATATAATAATATCCTCCACCTAATTAAGAAGCAAACAGAGACAGAACCAAGAACACGTGAAGTTACGCCGTGACAGCAAGAGATAGGATGCTTATTTTACCATGTGCTACTTTGTGGGTTGATGGATTTTCTTAAGTTCTCAGAAACTCTGATTTCTGAAACTGTATTAACTCATGCATCATTTTTCAAACAACTGCTTGAGTCAATGGTTCTCTCTTTGTTGATGCTAAAATTTGACTTCAGGCTTCCTGGACTTTTAAGCATCTTTGCTTATGTCTGAGTGGCACCAGGAATTGCGACTTGGATTGCTAAGCACCCACTTACACTTGCTGATCAACTGTTCCAGTGATATTTTGGCTTCACACCTAATGTTCATTATGACATTTCTTCATTCTGTTCTGAAACACAGGCTCAGGAAGCCATTCTGTTCTTTTCTTTCTCTCAAGTCCCCGTGTGACTTTTTAATCCCTGCTTACTCAGAAGGACAGTTGTGTCTCACTTGTGAGTAAGAAGGAATTACTTACAAGACAGATGTTATTTGAAAGGTATACCTCCACAAAAAAACAAAAGTTTATTTTCCCAATGTTTTTATTTATTTTTTTTTCTTTTTTAATTCTGGTGGTTATTCAGTTATTTTCTGCCTCATCTATCAGACATTCCTCATCTCCCAACTGTAGAGCAATACATCTCCCACTTACCTTCCAGTGGCAGTTTTTTATTTGACAATAAAAATATTTTAAATATATCTGGAAAGAGAGAGAGTAGAGGAAGTGAGAGAGAACACAGCAAAATAAGGCAGTTAACTTTTTTTTTTAATAAATAATTGGTAAATATAGGTATATAGAAATTCCTTGTACTATTCCTGCAAATTTTTTGTCAGTTTGAAATTGCATCAAAATAGTGTGCGGGGTTTTTTTAGTCCTAGATTTTAAAATGTTACCACATGAAGACTTTTTTTTTTTTCCCTTAAAAACATCAGCAGCCTGGTTTGCACTAAGAAGTGATATTCCAGATGTGTCAAGCAGTAAGTTCAAGATCTGACTGCAAAAATATTTAACTTCTTATGTGTAATAGTCCCCCAACTGAGGTTTAGACAAGTTTCTTTTACCAAGTATGCTGACATTCAAAACTCAAGAATTTATATTTTTGAGACAAAACAGCCTCATATATAATTTGTTTTATTTATGAGGCTTATTCAACTGTAGGTAGTCCTTTAGAGTAAGATTTTTCTCTTGGTAAACACTGGCATTGTTTAACTACAGTCAAGGTCTTTATGTCTCAGATCTTTCTCAAAATATTCCCCTTGGAAAAGCAATATTGTGTAGGGGGAAATGGCAGTGTTCTAACTACAGAATGAGATCAGGAGCATCTGGTCACTGGAAAAGGTACTCGTCATTGTCAAAACATTGAGACAAGCCATGTGATATACCCACGACATTCCTGAACCTCCACAAATATCAGATTTAAGATCTAGCAGTCCAAATCAGAATTTGACACTTTCAAACACAAGTGACAAAATTGAGAAACATATATCAAGCCAAAGCTACGCATTTGAGCAGTAGAGATAAAAACTGTGGAATGTCAAACACACTGGCAGCTTTTCATAGTTTGGAGGAGTGAAAGCAGTTTGTACTGTTGTAGCACTGTCTTGATTCTAAGTTTATTTTAAAACCAATATATTTTTATTTTCCTCTTTCAATATATTTTATCTCCATGCATGAATTTTCATCAAACTTGGAAATAATTTTACAAGTCAAATTTATATGGAATAAAATTCCCAGAGCATAGCAACATCCTATATTAAGTGTATTTTTAGCAATAATAATTCCTTATATGTGTGATGCTTTGCTGTTTGCAATGCTTTTTCTACTTGAAGTATTATTTTTTCTAGATATTTTGCTCAATAAACATTATGAGATTCATCATGTTGTATGCAGTTGCAGTTTTATTCTTTTGAATGAATTTAATACAGTTCTACGTCTATTCAGCTGTGGATGGATATCTGGGTTGTTTCTACTTTGAGGCTTTGTGCATGTTCCCTGGTGAACATATGAATGCATTTCTTAGGCTAGTAGAATTGCTATGTCATTAAATATACATAGTAATGCCAGTTTTCCAAAATGGTTGTACCAATTTAAACTCAGTTGCAACGCATAAAACTCACAATTGCTTGGCTTTCTTGCCAATATTTGGCACTGTTAATCTTACCAAGCAGGAAGGAGTAGCTGAAGGAAGACAATTGCTTCTGTAGAGATTAGCCCAAAGCCTACATAAAATAAAACATTATTTGTTTAAAGGCATCAAAGAGCTGTTGAAACAACAGGAACCAGAAAAGCCGAGATTCCAGAGAGAGAAGTGAGGAAATGTGAGTTTATGATGTGTAACTGCTTTTGTTCCTGGGGAACTGGCGAATTCTTGGTGTGGGCAACAGTCTTAGAGTCCAGGATCTGTCCTGGGAAGAGAACTGGGAAATGGCAAACAAGCAAAATTCTTTGTAGTTTTATAAATCTGGAAAGATAAAAATGGAGACCTTAAGAGCCTCTAACATATAGCCATGTTTTCCTTCAACACATTGGCTGAATTCTGAAGCTGTGTGAGATGAGAGACAAAAAAACTAAATTGGAAACATCTGAAAAGTAAAGCAGAATGCTTCTCAATCCCCTACACTTGGGTAGACTAAGGTTAGAGTGTGACCATCCCACCCCATTGAGCCCTGTTCAGTTCAGTTCAGTCGCTCAGTCGTGTCTGACTCTGCAACCCCATGGATTGCAGCACGCCAGACTTCCCTGTCTATTACCAACTCCAGGAGCCTGCCCTAACTTATGTCCATAGAGTTGGTGATGCCATGCAGCCATCTCATCCTCTGTCATCCCCTTCTACTCTTGCCTTCAATCCTTCCCAGCATGAGAGTCTTTTCAAATGAGTCAGTTCTTCTCATCAGGTGGCCAAAGTATTGGAGTTTCTGCTTCAGAATCAGTCCTTTCCAATGATTATTAAGATTGATTTCCTTTAGGATGGACTGGTTGGATCTCCTTTCAGTCCAAGGGACCCTCAGAAGTCTTCTCCAACACCGCAGTTCAAAAACATCAATTCTCTGGCGCTCAGTTTTCTTTCTAGTCCAACTCTCACATCCATACATGACCACTGGAAAAACCATAGCCTTGACTAGACGGACCTTTGTTGGCAAAGTAACGTCTCTGCTTTTCAATATGTTATCTAGGTTGGTCATAACTTTTCTTCCAAGGATTAAGCATCTTTCAATTTCATGACTGCAGTCACCATCTTCAGTGATTTTGGAGCCCCTCAAAATAAAGTCACTTTTTCCATTGTTTCCCCATCTATTGGCCATAAAGTGATGGGGACAGATGCCATGATCTTAGTTTTCTGCATGTTAAGTTTTAAGCCAACTTTTTCACTCTCCTCTCTTACATTCATCAAGAGGCTCTTTAGTTCTTCTTCTCTGCCATTAGGGTGGTGTTGTCTGCATATCTGAGGTTATTGATATTTCTCCCGGCAATCTTGGATTCCAGCTTGCGCTTTATCCTGCCCAGCAATTTTCATGATGTACTCTGTATATAATTTAAATAAGTAGGATGACAATATACAGCCTTGACGTACTCCATTTCCTATTTAGAACCAGTCTGTTGTTCCATGTCCAGTTCTAACTGTTGTTTCCTGACCTGCAACAGATTTCTCATGAGGCAGGTCAGGTGGTCTGGTATTCCCATCCCTTTAAGAATTTTCCCCAGTTTGTTGTGATCCTCATAGTCAAAGGCCTTGGCATAGTCAATAAAACAGATATAATGTCTTTTGGAACTCTCTTGTTTTTCAATGATCCAATGGATCATCCAACAGAAAATAAAGGACAAAAGTGGAATGGACCTAACAGAAGCAGAAGCTATTAAGAAGAGGTGGAAAGAATACACAAAACTGTACAAAAAAGATCTTCAAGACCCAGATAACCATGATGATATGATTACTCACCTAGAGCCAGACACCCTGGAATGCAAACAAGTGGGCCTTAAGAAGCATCACTACGAACAAAACTAGTGGAGTGATGGAATTTCAGTTAAGCTATTTCAAATTCTAAAATATGATGCTATTAAAGTGCTGCACTCAACATGCCAGCAAATTCGGAAAACTCAGCAGTGGGAATTCCCTGGTCTCAGTCAAATGATCTTAAGGGCCATATTCCAGCAATAGCAGAAACCAGAGATAGACAAAGACTTAACTTCACAAAAATGGTTTCAACTGTATATACTTATTGGCGGTAAGTAATAAACCCCACTTTTTATGACTGGTAGAGGAGGGAGATAGTGAAGTACTGGAAAGTCTAGTGTGCTGGGGTTATGGGGTCACAAAGAGTCTGACATGGCTGAGCAACTGAACAACAACAGAGAAAAGTATGACCTTATTCTAGAGAAGATAATCTTATATGAAATATCAAATATTCTTTTTTATGCAATCACTGTGCAGAAATTTTTATTTTATCTATTTTTCATCTTTTTCTCAATTTTGTTAAAAATGTTAATAGTTATTTATTGTTCTTATCTGTTAACTGTAAATTGGCATCACCTGTGCCTGTTTCCCTTGTCCTTTCCCCCTTGGTTTTAGTCTTATTATCCTATCTCTTGAAGGCCTGGACTTTCTTGAAGGAATATTGGACACAGGTCTCTGATCTCTAACTTTAATTTTGCTGTATTTTATTTGAAGCTGTTAATTTAAATCAATTTAAGGTCTGTGTCTAAAAACTCTAGCATCCAGTTCACTTACAACTCTGCTGTTTCTTGACTGGTGTTGCTGTTCATTATTATGTATAGCAGCTTTGAATGAATACGCTGTCAAGTCAATGTCAAATAAGGTAGATTTTTAGATGACATTTTCCTTTCAGTGAGGATTCACCCTATCTGGAAGCTGAATAGTGGGAGTTCACCTCAATTCAATTAGGAACTGATGTGACCCAACACTATTTTGCAATCATTTTAAATCTTGGTCTCCTTTTCACCTCCAATTCCTGGAATGAAGCTTGCCAAGTTTCCCCATTCAAAGACTGTGTTTACTGGGATCTCTTTTCCTGGCAGTCTGAATTCCAATTTTGTTTACCCAGTGAGACTGCCAAAAACTCTTCTCCTTTTCAGTTGCTTTTAGTAGGTTTTTAACCTCTAACACTGTTTAATAAGGAATTGGCACATGTCTTACTGGGAGTACAGAATATCAGGCTTGCTTCTCGTGCCTATTTATTTTCCATTCTGTTAGTCCCTAAAAACCCTTGATGCCTCATTGACCTGGACTCTAGTTTTTGTCTTCCAGCCCTGTGATTTTTTTCAAAGGTTCTGTTGGCCCATCTGTTTTTAGCAGTTACTTCCACTTGGTTTCACAGTCTCTTACTAATATCACAAATTAACAAATCCTCTAAAAAGGAAGCATGTATAAATTGAGCTTGTTTTAATGATTGTCATTTTTCCTGGGATTCTTCTCCCTCAAATTCTGGCTGCCTAAGCAATTTTCCAATATTTTCCCACAGATTATATTTACATATATTCTATTGACTTTTCCAATTATTCTCTGTGTATATTGGTCTGCTATAAACACAACAATCATAGAAACAGATGTCTTGTCACATTTGTGTTTTTTAATTATTCAATTGTGTCACTGCCCCCGTTTTACAAATGAGGTAAAAAGTGGAATGGATATATGTGGTTTATCCATAGTTACATGATTAGAAAATGGTAAGTCTTGGATCTTGAGTTTTGATTCCAAGTTTAGGGCTCTTTAAACCACATTTTAGTGATCCCTATTATTTTACTAAACTAACATCTGATCAGTGGATGAGTATCTTGCCTGGGAAGGGAAGGAAGTCGCTCATTGGTGTCCGACTCTTTGTGACCCCATGGACTATATAGCCCACCAAGCTCCTCCGTCCATGGAATTTTCAAGGTGAGAGTACTGAGGTGGATTGCCATTTCCTTCTCCAAGGGATCTTCCGCTCCCAGGAATCGAACCTGAGTCTCCAGTATCGTAGGCAGATGCTTTACCGTCTGAGCCACCAAGGAAGTCAAAGTGAAAGTGAAGTCACTTAGTCATGTGCGACTCTTTGCGACCCTGTGGACTGTAGAGTACCAGTCTCCTTCATCCATGGAATTCTCAGGGCAAGAATAGTGGAGTGGGTTGCAATTTTCTTCTCCAGGGGATCTTCTCTATCCAGGAATCGAATCCTGGTCTCCTGCATTGCAGGCATATGCTTTCATCTCTGAGCCACCAGGGAAGCCCAATATTGCCTGAGAGGCTTGTAAAAGAAAACGATACCCCTCCACCATCACTGAAGTTTTGATGTGTACTTATGGAATACATGGGCTTCCCAGGTGGCGCTAGTGGTAAAGAACCCATCTGCCAGTTCAGGAGACAAAAGAAATCTGTGTTTGATCCTTGGGTTGGGAAAATCCCCTGGAAGAGGGCATGGCAACCCCCTCCAGTATTCATGCCTGGAGAATCTCATGGACAGAGGAGCCCGGTCAGTAGCCATCTGTAGGGTCACAAAGAGTCAGCCGTGACTGAAGTGACTTAGCACGCACTGCACAATGGAATGCACACATATACATTTCTTTTCTCTATCTCTATCTACCTCTCTACATTTTTATCGGACCATGACTCTTCTAGTTTGACAGTCAACTCTAGTAAATAATTATATTGCTAATATATGTTCTACATATATATTTAATCTTTCTGTCAATTAAAACATCTTCAAAAACAACCAAAACAGTCATAAAAACCCAGATTTTAGAAATACATTTTTTTTGCAAATGGATCATTCCTAAAAGTTTTTAATATATAATTTTAATTAATTTTAAAACAACATAAGAAGATTAATGTTTATAAGTCACTTACTGGTTCCCCAATGCTTATATACAATATGTTCTGTATAGGGCATGTATTTTCATCCTGTTTTATAAAGGAGGAACTCAAAGTTTAGGGCTATTTTAAAAATATACCTGAAAATGTATGTTTATGATACAATTAAGCCTGGGTCTGAACCACATGGACTGACCCAGAGCCATGTCACTAAATACCATTTGCACTATACCCATATTTTTCCTTTGAATTTTAATTTAATCTATCAATGTCTCTTTTTAACTTTTTATTTTGTATTGAAGTTTAGCTGATTAACAATGCTGTGATTGTTTTAGATGGAGAACAAAAGGACTCAGCCATGTATCCATTCTTTCTCAAACTTCTCCCATCCAGGCTGCCACATAACAATGAGCAGAGTTCCTTGTGCCATACAGTAGGAACTTGGTTATCCATTTTAAATATAGTGGTGTATACATGTCTTTCCTGTTGTTATAGATGGAGAACAAAGGCATTTATACAGTTAAATGAGTTGAGTGTGCATATGTTATAGTTGCGGTGATGGATACAAAAATTCACAGAAACTTCACAGTTTAGTTGATAAGAAAGAACATGAACATAAAAAATAGCCCACTGAAAAATGCCATTAAGTTTTGAGTGACACAGATAAGAGATTTAGGAATTTAGACAGCTGAAGAGCTGTGAGCTGTTGTTGGCAATAACTACACGGAGGAGGGCAACTCTAGACTTTGTCTTGAAGGTCAGTGCCTCAGATAAAGGAGAATAAAGGTGAGGCAACCCAGATGGAGGCACTGCAGAGGCTCAAAAGTGCCCGGTGTGTCCAGGCATCAGCACATAAGTATCAAAAGTTTCTTTTTTGATCTCCTTTAAATTAGTTTAATATCTTTGAAAGCTTTGACCTTTTATTATTCATATATTTTACAGAGAAAAACTAATCTGAGCTGTTCCTATAGTGTAATTTGAATGGAATAACCAATATAATACTTTGCACCCAAATATCACCCCCCACACTGATCTTTATCATTTCTTATTCATCTATTTGTTAGAGTCCTTGATTGCTCTAATAAATGCCAATTCTCTTTGAAATGCATCTGCCTCAATACACTGTCTTAAATAAGCATCTTATTTTGAGCTAATTTATGTATTTCCTCCATACTTTGTTTTAGAGTATAGGGTATGCAGGAATATGAGAAGAAAAGGGAAAGAATCCCATGAGAGACATACAAACACACAATGACCAGATCATGCGTAACATCTAAATCTGACCTACATCTTCTGAAATCAGCCCAGAGCATCAGGACTTGGTCAATGAGTGCCAGCTTCTCTTTTTTTGCCACTAATATTTCAGGACTAGCACAAGGAAGCCAAATGTGCCTCCCAGGCCCATGCCATGTGTGCTTTGCTTTTAGATGCCTATGTCTAGCTGCCTCATACCAACAACCTCCAATCAGAGCATATTGAATTTTTTTCTTTTTTTCACTATTAAACTTTCCCACTCCCCTCAAAACCTCTGCGTCTTTGCCAGACACAATGGATGGTGGCTGACTCCCCAGCTATAGCACACACTGAATAAATGGACTCGTATTTGTTGTTGTTGTTGTTTTCCTAATTTGGAAGATCTTAATAATTGATTTCCGTGTATCTATGGTAGGGCTATGGGATCTATGGTAAGGCTAATGGCAACCTCTTTCAAGAGGACTTAGGTCAACATGCTGCACCTCCCAGAACTGCTGCTGCCAGTGCCCTGACCCCACAGCAGGCCACTGTTTGGCCCACGCCTCTGCTGGAGACTCCCAAGGTCTAGAAATAGCTTCTGCCCTCATGAATGGAGCTACAGTCTATTGGAGAGACAAGACTTCCACACACATACAAGGAGAGAGAAGGTAAAGTCATATAATGACATAGGAAAATCCCAAATTGTGGTAGTTAAATAAAAGGGTGTTTACAGAGGGGAGAGGAGTGGCTTCTTAGCAATGCTGGTCTGGGAAGATCTCCTCAGAAGTAAACTTTTGTCTGAGACTTGATGGAGAAAAGGGGAAGACTAGCCTAGAATAGAACTGGTGAGGCAAAGAGGCGAGGATGAACTGGGAGGAACTGCGTGTGGTGGGCTCCAGGTATGAGGGAGAATTTTGAAGCGAGTGTTCTTCCATTTTACAGAAGGAAAAAGTGAAACTGAGAACCACTGAGATGTCCAGAGTTTCACAGCTTGTGTCTGGTTTCCCTTTAGGCTTTTCCTCCAGTTCCTGCCCCTTCAGCTCTCCTGGCTGTAGGTTAATAAAGGGCTTCTCACTACTGAAGAGGCCGGAAAGTTCAATAACACTTGACTCTGGAAGGAAAGGAAGTCAAGGGCTCTTAAAAGAGTAGAGAAAAAGTGATGAAAGTTGAAGAAAGGAGCCCTGCAGGCAAATGCCACAGACTTCATGATTTTGCCTTAAGGCAGCTTTGAATGAATAAGAAAAGAGGGAAAAAAAAGAAAAAAATCATGGAAGCCAATGTCTGTTCTTGTAGAGTAAAAAGGTTCGACTGGAGCATTTTCAGGTTTGACAAGTCTGAAAACTTTTTTTTTTTCAAATGTGTTGGTGAACATGAGGAAGTAGTAAAATAATTTTTTAAACAGATTTAATTAAGCCTGAAGCCAGGATTAGGTACTGTGCTATTTCTGTCGTCATTACTTAACACAAACAAAATTATTTTCATGAAATGTTATAAATTTATTTTGGACTGTATTGACCAAGTTTAAGCAGCTTCAGGCCAAAAAAAAAAAAAATCTGAAATGGAATGATGGCTGTTCCCTTTTTGGGGGTGGCAAGAACAATATCCCTGTTGGTCTCAGGGGGCTGTGAGGAGTAAGCCACAGGAAGAACCAGGCCATTCTGAAAACAGGATTGCCCCATGGACACCTGCCAATGGGTCTTTCGGGGGCATTGGTGCCATTGGAGATATCGAAGGATATTAAAGTGCTGACAGGATCCATTAAGGGAAAAAAGCAAAGATTTCTTAGAGCATTCCGAGATTCCCCAGGAGATGGTCTTCAGAATCCCACGCTGCAGACTGTCTTTGCACTCTATTTAGGGAGCTGTCTATTTTTAGTTTTCCTTAGTTGGTTCCTGGAAGTGTGTATCATTTATTTAACTTTCCTTTCTTCCCCGCCTCCACCTGAAGTAAAGAAAAAGAAAAAAAAAATGACATACCACACAATTACTCTCCATCTTCTTTTACCTTGATGTCATGCCTGTGACAAATCCATGTTCTGAGAATGTCTTTGTTATCCACAGAGGACCTATTGCTATCTGTTAGTTCTTCAAGCAATGCTTACAGTCAGTTGACACCATTATCATCCTTTTGATTCAGATGTCCACATCTTGGGGAACATCCTTGGCTGAGAATCCACACTAAGATCATAATATTTAGGTAACACTAAAATGAAGACAAGTTTTTATAGGGTTAATTTTGTTTTTGTTGTCTTTGTATGTCCTGGTGATTCAGTGATTCACTGATTTCAGGGTTTCCTTGATTATAACATTTCCTTAAAATTATAAATCCCCACAGTCTGCTGTTTCATAAACCTGCTTCAGCAGCCCAGCAAAGCTGCAGAAGGAAGAGTGGCCTCCATTCTCTGCTTGGATGGAATAATCATCAGCTGTCATCATGTTTCTCAGAAGTGTCCTCTGATGCAAGTGAGGAGCTTTGGAGACAAGCTTGAGGGTCCCATCACCCCCACTGATAAATAATATACACAAGGACAACATTTTTCCAGTGAGTTGTCATATGGGTCGAGTGCACTGTCAAACTCCTGGAGTGTGGGTGCGGGTGGAGGGGTGGTACTTGAGGCTGAAGGGCCACATCTTTTCTCTGTGTGGGGCACAGTAGCTAGCTCTGTGGTTGTTCTATGATGTTAATGTTACATAAAGTGAAGCAGAAGTGGAATTATGACAAGATTGACTATCATAATGCCTGTTACAAATTCATTAAGGAGCTGTTTATCTCTGGCCAGCTCATAAAACATTATATAATAATACTATTATATATTGGGAGAGTAAAATTTAAGAATTTTAAAGTACTTTGAAATAGCAAGTCTACAGAATGTTAGATATAATGGGTATGGGACTGTGTAAATGGTTTTGGGGATTCCTCATAGGGAGTCAGAAGTGGAAAGCCTTGGTCCCTTTGAGAAGTTAGAAGGTGTCTTAAGAGGCACATAAGAATTAATGCAACTCTTGGAAGTATCAGTGCCCAAGACATAACTGTAACTCTGGGATTGCTGGCCTCCAACATCCTTTGGCAGCTGGCTGTATAATAGGAGTACTCATATCACTTAAGAGACCAGGAACTCTAGGTCCTAAAGGGTAAACACTTTGCCCAAGGTCAAAACATTAAATAGCATCTCTTTATATGTGCAACAATACTGGAAAAAACTGATACCTTGATTCTTCTGAATTGTCAACATTTTAGAGTTTCCTCTGAGAACCCTGGAACAAGTAGGTCTTTTTGCTTCATGTTTTGCCTTGAGAATCAAAATCATTCTCTCTGGCTACAGTGACTTAACGACATTCCCAACGACAACAGATTTAGTGGCACATATGGCACCCCACTCCAGTACTCTTGCCTGGAAAATCCCATGGATGGAGGAGCCTGGTGGGCTGCAGTCCATGGGGTCGCTAAGAGTAGGATATGACTGAGTGACTTCACTTTCACTTTTCACTTTCGTGCATTGGAGAAGAAAATGGCAACCCACCCCAGTGTTCTTGCCTGGAGAATCCCAGGGACAGGGGAGCCTGGTGGGCTGCCATCTATGGGGTCGCACAGAGTCTGACACGACTGGAATGACTTAGCAGCACCTCCTTTCTTCAGACTTCAAAACTTAACCTCTCTTTACATTTAACTCTAGGCTTCTATTGTGTCATGCTGATGGAGACATTTACTGTTTCCACCTGTATGGAATTTCTTCTTCTTTCTTGGATAACAAATCCCTTCCCTTTTCCTTTTTAAATTGCCCCTTCACCTCCTGGTGGAATTGTCAATCATAATCTCATGGACGACTAACAACCATATTCCAGACCAAGGGCATAGTTATTGGTTTAGGGTAGGTAGGTGATCTGAGTGAGGCCAATCAGTCCTTCAAAATAATCATTTTGGGTGATCAAAGGAGATGCTCTCTCTTTCTGACACGTGAACCCGGAGGTACTTGAGTCTATTTTTGCAAACACATGGAGGGATCCTGCTTGACAATAACACCAACTCATAGGAAATGGGATAGCAGACAGAAAGGGAGAGATAAAGGAGAGAAGGAAGAGAAGGAAGAAATAAAGAAAAAATGTTCTGATGACATGTTTTGAATTCCTAAAACATGCAGCCACTTGAAACCACTCTATCTATCTACCTATCCATCTATCTATTTTTAGCACAGTTTGAGTTGGATTTTGCTAATGCAAACAAACATGTCTTGATTAAAATATATGCCTGGTATGACAGACAAATATCCATGTTGAATTCTCAAAATAACATACACTAAATAGCATGTTGAATACATATATTTTTTCAACATATATTGAAAAATATGTGCTAAATAATAGAGCATCTAATACAGGTGCTCAGTAAAGCTGTGTTGAATGAATGAATAAAGCCTGTTCAGTACGGAAATGATAGTTATAAATTTCTTCAGAGTCTAGTGAATCGGACTGAGAAAAGCCGTCCTCTGAAATGGAAACTACTAAAACCTAGCCTGCTATGTACAGAATGCAACACACATTAATATATGTTTTAAAAGAGTAACTGATGAGATTAGGTGATGTACTGAATCCAGTGAAGAAGACAGAGCATTTTCATGAAAACCGGCTAGCAGTACAACAGGATTGTAACATAATGGGGAAAGCCACCTGCCTTCCTCTTACAGAAGAGACATGAACTAAATAAGGAAGGAAAGACAGCAGGAAGTGCTAACGTGTTCCCACATACTTTGTTATAGTTGAAAGAGAAATTTAACCAGCATTCCCAGGAATACAGGTGTAGACCAGATCCCGTTCTCTAACTCTATACTCATAAGCAGTCTTTGGTAGATATATGAGTTTAATCAGGGTCAGCTTCATGGGCTTGTGACCCATGCAGTTATGCAAGGCCCTCACTTTTAGGTGGGCCCTGGCTTGACTTAATGCTGTACTGTGGCTGCCTTGAAGTTCTTCATTATTTTGAAAAAAGGCTCTGCATTTTCATTTTGCACTTGGTTTTCCCTGGTAGCTCAAATGGTACAGAATTTGCCTGCAGTGCAGGAGAGTCGGGTTCAGTCCTTGGGTTGAGAAGCTTCCCTGGAGAAGGGAATGGCAACCAATTCCAGTATTCTTGCCTGGAGAGTTCCATGGATAGAGGAGCCTGGCAGGCCACAGTCCATGGGGTCACAAAGAGTCAGACACAACCAAGAGACTAACACACTTGTCAGTTATGTAGTTCATCCTGAGTCTAATTTATGGTTATGTTTCTCATTGAAAATTAATAAAATGAATTTTATATTATCAATATTCTTTAATGAGTTTATTTAATTAAAGATGGTTTGCCGCCAAATATTAAAAATCACAAGATAGGTTTATACAATTGTTTCTGAACCTTTAGAACTGAGAATGAGAACCCCAAATGTGGCAGTGTAAATGTCCATAGTACGTATAGTTACTACTTAGAAAGTCCTGTGCAAAAAGGCTAACCCTTTAGAATCTGTTTAGCCTCAAAGTAAAGTATAAATATAGGTACCACTAGCTTATGATGAACAGAAAGATAAAAATCATCCCTTCAAAACAGCAGTGATTGCAAATAGATATGTTGTTTTCCATAGCTTTATATTATTTTGTTATTTTAAGTTTTATAAATATAGCTATTTCTTAGAACTTTAGGTTATTTCTAGATTATTTACAAACAACAAACAAACAAAAAGCAAAAGCTCTCCTAAGAAGATGCTTCAGGAAATCAAACATTTGTAGACAATATCACAGTTTCTTTTAAAAAAAATGAGCTCACTGATAGAGGGTCTCTATCACAGAAATGTTTGACTCAACACTGATTAGATTTTAAAGGTTTCTTTATAGCTTTGTTCTATACAGTAAGGAAATCATCACACTTTCGGTTCAAGATGAGAACCTGACAAACAACTATAACCTCAACTATTGAAATACATTTTTAAAGATGTTTATGCATTATTCAGTGAGCTACCTTGAATCAAACATGTAAAAGCCTATGAAACAAAAAATATAATATATATCCAATGTTATCATCAGATGGTAGACTTTATCTGTTATCTAATTCCATTTTACATTTAGAAAATAAATATCAGCGTGAATATTTAATACATCTGCTATAACAGAGGCAAAAGGCCAACATTATTATTGTACGAATGTAAAGCTCAGAACTATTTAACTTTAATGGAACCGTTGTTTTTGTATTGCTGCACCATCTTTTTTCATTGGAATGGGCTAAAATGTTAGCAAATTTTTGCCAAGAGTCTAAGAAACAACTCTGTTTCTCTTTGAATATACTGTTCTTAAGGTCAATACATTTGTTTGAAAACTAGATTCCCCAATTTTTGTGGATTGTTTGGTCATTATGCATATTGTCCACTCCTTAAAAAAGGATTAATGTGTTCACATATGAAAATAGCACATCTGCAGCTTTTTACAGTAAAATGCAAGCTAAAAACAAATATGCAATGCAAGATTTACCTTAGTTCACTTCCCAGTAATTCATTTATTTAGCCTTACAGTTTTTAAAATATTAATGAATGTCTACTTACTCTGCAAGTATTTAAAGGAGATATCAATGTGTTCCAAGTGAACGTGTTAGTCACTCAGTTGTGTCCAACTCTTTGAAACCCCGCAGACTGTAGCCTGCCACATTCCTCTGTCCATGGAACTCTCCAGGAAAGATTACTGCAGTGAGTGGGTAGCCATTCCCATCTCCAAGGTATCTTCCAGACTCAAGGATAGAAACTAGAGACCACAAATTGATGTTTTAGGAGGTGAGGTGAGGTGAAGTCGCTCAGTCGTGTCTGACTCTTTGCGACCCTGTGGACTGTAACCTACTAGGCTTCTCCGTCCATGGGATTCTCCAGGCAAGAATACTGGAGTGGATTGCCATTTCCTTCTCCAGGGGATCTTCTCAACCCAGGTATCAAACCTGGGTCTCCCGCACTGGAGGCAGACGCTTTAATTTCTGGGCCACCTGATGTTTATTTGTTTGCTTGTGCTCTTATTTGCATTTGAAAGGAGAATTTACCTGGTAAGAGGCCTAGCTATCTTGGGGTGCCCTCAAGAGCACGTTTCTGTAGAAGATGAAGGAATTTTAGCCCATAGATTATTAGCCTATGGGAACCACGGGGAAGAATTTTACTATGGAGGATTATATTTGGGAATTAAAGGAAACTAATCTGTTATAGATTTCCTAGCTTGTTTTACTGGTTCTAATTGTAGAATTTAAAGGGGCATTGATTTTGTTTGCTTTTTTTATGTGCTTCTGTTTAAGAAAACATAATCATCCATTAGTTTATGCGATATGTATAATCATTGAGTTCTTGTCCCAAAGGATGTCAGTGATAATGAGGAGAAATAAATGCTGTTCTGGCCAGCGTAGTTCAATCCAAACTATCTTGGAGAATATGATTTCAACAAGCCCGGTAGAAACATGGGTGTGACACTGCATTCTATAGCATATCTGAGTATGAAATAGAACGAGCAGTTTTCTCATTTTTAATGTGAGAACATGATTACTTATTTCATAGTATTTTTATAAAGATAATAAAATAATTAATAAAAACAGAATAAGCAAAACAATTCAATGAGTTGAGCAAATATTTGTGTTAGCTAGGATTTCCCAGTGGCTCAGACAGTAAAGAATCTGCCTGAAGTGCAGGAGACCTGGGTTTGATCTCCTGGTGGGGAAGATACCCTGCAGAAGGGTATGGCAATCCACTCCAGTTATCCTCGTCTGGGGAATTCCATGGACAGAGGAGCCTGACAGGTTACAGTCCATGGGGTATCAAAGAGTCAGATAGGACTCAGTGACTAACACACACACATACACACACACACACACACACACACACACACACACACACAGGCGTGCATGCATGTGTATGACTATACATAAAGATATTTATATCCACTGATCAACAAAATCAAGCTATCTCTGACTAACAATATACTCTAATGTGTGTTTTCGAGACCTCACAATTGAAGACTACCAAAATTTCAGTCTTGCTGAGCCAATCCATGATTTTGAGGACTCAAAGAATTTCATGAGAGCAGTAAGTAGATACCTAGAGCCCAGGCAACCAAGCTTTGTTTGAATGCAATGCTAGGTCCATTCTTCAGCCACATAAAAATAAGGAAGGCATTTTTTCACTTGCTAATGCCCAGAGAATGGTGAATGCCCTGTAGCACATACAGAAAGACAGGAGTCCACTTAAACTCATCACCGTTATAGGGACCCTAACTCAGGGTTTATGTAGAGACACATGTACCCTGAGAAAGACCATAATATTAGCAACTACAAATCATACAAACAGTAGAGGAGCTGAGAAATAAGTTTTATTCTTAGCTTTATTGGGGAATACTTGAAAGATAAAATTGTAAAATATTTAAAGTGTGCAATGTGATACTATCTCTCTCTCTCTCTACATATATATATCATAATTATATATATAAATAATTCCTACCATTGAGTTAACTAATACTTTCATCATTTTGCGTATTTTCCTTTTTTTGTATGAGAACATTTCTCTTAGCAAATTTCAATTATGCAATATAGTGTTATCAGTTGTAACCACCATGTTATATATCATATCCTTAGACTTTATTCATCTTTCACTAAAAGATTTTACCTTTTAAACAAGCTTTCCCTGTTTCCCCCACCATTCCTACTCTCAAAACCATGTTTGCACTCTCTGTTTCTATGAGTTTGAATTTTAAAAAAGTATCTTTTAGATTCCACAAATAAGTGATACCATGCCATATCAGTTTTTCTTTGTCTTGCTAATTTAGTTTGACATAACATCTTCCACATTCACCCATGCTCTTACAAATGACAAGGTTTCCTTCTCTTTTAAGGCTAAATTATATATATATATACATATATATATGTATATATATGTGTGTGTATATGAGCATGAGCTGGCTGGATGGCATCACTGATGCCATGTACATGAACTTAGGCAACCTCAAGGAGATGGTGAGGGACAAGGAGGCCTGGAGTGCTGCAGCCCATGGGGATTGCAAAGAGTCAAACACAACTGGGTCATTGAACAGCAACTATATATATATATATAACATTTTCTTCTATTTATCTGTCAATGAACACCTAGGTTGTTTCCATTTCTTTGCTATCATAAATAATGCTGCTATGAACATGGGAGTACAGATACCTCTTTGAGAACATTTCATTTCCTTTGCATATATACCCAGAAGTAGGATTGCTAGTAATAGGTCTGTTTTTAAATTCTTAAGGAACCTCCGTACTATTTTTAGTTGTGGCTGTCCAGTTTAACTTCCCACAAATACTGCAGTGGTCTCTTTTCTCCACATCTTCTCCAGCATTTTTATCTCTAGTCTTTTAGACATGATATTTTATTCAGGTTGTGATTTGTGGTTCCCTGATGATTAGTGATGTTGAAATGATTTCATGTTCCTGTTGACCTGTTGTATGTCTTCTTTGGAAAAAAAAAAATTGTCTCTTCAGGTCCTTTGCCCATTTTTTAATTTTATTTTTATTCTCTGCTATTGATTTGTATCAGTTTTTAATCTCTCCAGCCACCTCCATTAAAAGTTGGGGCTGTGGGATTTGCTAGGGAAAGAGGTGGCTGTTCTTTACTACTTTCCCTATTTCTGTGGAGAAGAGGGAGCCTGCCTTGGTGGGGAAGAGAGCATGGTTTCCTGGTGGTTCTTGGGGAGACTTTCTGATGGAGCCCGGAGGCCCTTAGAGGGCATTTCCTTGGGTTGTCAGAGCAGAATGTTCTAGGAGCTGCAGAACTTGCCGTTCTGTCAAGTGGATCATTAACCTCTGATCTTCCCCTGACTTTCCTTGACACCTCCACCCTGCCTGTGCTGAGCATTTCTTTGTGTCCCGGGTAAAGAGAGGGAATGAGTTGGAGTGTTTTTAATCTTCATACTAAAATTATAAGTGGTTTATCCACTGCTATTACAACAGTAGAGTATTTTGAATTTAAATATGTATTTACCTTGACCAATGAGTTTCATACTTTCATATGTTTTCCTATTAGTAACTAGTCTCATTTCATTTCAGCTTGAAGAAACTCATTAATATTTTTGTAAAGCTGATCTAGTGGCAATGTATTCTTCTTGCTTTTGTTTGTCTGGAAAGCTCTCTATTTTTTTTTTTTTAACTCTTAAGGATCATTTGCCAGGTAGAATATTCTGTATTGGTTGATTTTCTCTTTCAATATTATGCCACTTTCTTTGGACTATAAAGTCTGCTTAAAAAAAAAAAAAAAAAAACAATACCTGCTCATAGTCTTATGGGTTTCCCATGCAAATAGCATTGTTTTTCTCTTCCTGTTTTTAATATTTTCGCTTTGTCTTTAATTTTTGACAATTTCATTATAATATTCCTCAGTGTGGATCCTTTGGAGTCTTTCTTTTTGCAGTTTTATGGGTTTCATGTCTTTTTATTTTCCCAGATTAAAGAAGTTTTGAGTCATTATTCTTTTAAATAAGCTTTCTGCCTCTTTCTCTTTTGTTTACCTCTGAGACCATTGTAATGCATACATATACAGGATCATCTGATTATTTCTCATGAGTCCCTTACTATCTTTACTCTATTTTACTAGCTTCTTCCTTTTGCTACTCTAATTGGATAAATTCCACTTCCTTGTCTTTAAGTTTGCCAAACCGTTTACTCCAGTTGATTTAGACTGTTGTTGAATCCCTCCACTGAATCTTCCGTTCAGTGATAGTATTTTTCAGCTCTATGATTAATTTTTGGTTTAATATTTTCTATTTATACATTGAAATTTTCACTTTGTTCATGCATTACTCTCCTGACTTATGTAAACATGTTTGTGTCCAGTATTCTAAAGTATTAGGTAAAGTGCTTATCTATATTTTATTAAGATGTTGTTGTTCAGCTGCTCAGTTGTGTCAAACTCTTTGTGAACCCATAGACTGCAGCATGCTAGGTTTAACTGTCCTTCACCATCTCCAGGAGCTATCTCAAATTCATATCCATGGAGTTGGTGATACCATCCAACCATCTCATCCTCTGTCATTCCCTTCTCCTCCTGCTTTCAATCTTTCCCAGGATCACGGTTTTTTCCAATTAGTCAACTCTTTGCATCAGCTGGCCAAAGTATGGGAGCTTCAGCTTCAGCATCGGTCCTTCCAATGAATATTTAGTATTGATTCCCTTTAGGATTGACTGGTTTGATCTCCTTGCTGTCCAAGGGATTCTCAAAGAGTCTTCTCCAACATCACAGTTCAAAAACATCAATTCTTTGGTGCTCAGCCTTCTTTATTGTCCAAATCTCACATCTACATACGAAAAAACCATAGATTTGAATACACAGACATTTATGGCAAAGTAATGTCTCTTTTTTTTAATATGCTGTCTAGGTTTGTCTAGCTTTTATTCAAAGGAGCAAGCATCTTTTAATTTCCTGGCTGTAGTCACCATCTTCAGTGATTCTGGCGTCCCAAAAAATAGTCTTTCACTGTTGCCATTGCAGCCCATCTATTCACCATCAAGTGATGAGACTAGATGCCATGATCTTCATTTTTTTAATGTTTAGCTTTAAGCCAACTTTTTTCATTCTCGTCTTTCACCTTCATCAAGGAGCTCTTTAGTTCCTCTTTACTTTCTGCCATAAGGGTGGTGTCATCTGCATATCTGAGGTTGTTGATATTTCTCCAGGCAGTCTTGAATCTTATAAGATCTATTTTTGGATATTTATCTTGCTATTTTGTTTAAAGCATATTATTCTGTTATTTTTTGTTGACACTTCATATTGGTTTCTGCACATTATAGAAAGCACATATTTTTCCCAATCTTGACAGAATGGTCTTGTGTAGAAGATGATGAACCTTGCTGATCAACCTAGTCCAAGCTCTTAGTTGTCTCTCAAACTCTTGTGCTGTTCAAGCCCTTTTCTTTGTTCTCTGTGACTCCCAGTAGCTGTGAGTGTGCTAAGGCATGTCAGTATCCCAAAAGAGGACTGCAGTCAGGATCTAGATAAAGCAGACGAAGCTAAACTATAATGCAGCAGCTGGGAAAGTATATAGTTAATGCCCTTCCTGGGAGATGTATATATTTTGCTATAGTGGAAGGGGTTATCTGACACCTGCTAAGAATTGTTTCTTTGTTTGATACAGTGAATGCAATCTCCATTGGCTAGTACAGCCAGACTACTTGGGGCACCCTTTTTTGGGTGGCTGCTGCAAAAACTGAGTTGCCAGATGGGTTGCAAATTACTTCAGGGAGATATTGGTGACTTGGTTTTATTATTGGAGCAAGCAAGAGAGATAAACTGTTGGAGTTGTCCACCAGTTTCCTTATTCACGGGGAAGGGATCTTACCCTATCCAGAGATGTCTATTAAACAAGAAGCCTAGCCCTTGGATCAAATTTTACAGTGTACAGATAAGCTTCTTTCAGGGAAATACTGGAAGATAGTTGATTTTGCCTCTTCCTTCTCCACAAGCCCTGGCAGGAGAGCTGGTTGAGAATTGTTTCTACATTCGCTACTGTCCTGTGGGACTCATGAATGCAAGTTCCGTTAGCTATCAGAGTCAAGCCATCTGGGAACTCACTTCTGGGAAAGCGGCCATAAAATTTGGGGCACAGTCACATGCTCATTCGAGGGAGCTGCTGGTGTTTGGGGTAGGTTGTAAGGAGAAGGCAGTTGTGCTCTCTGGCTTCCCTGGACTCTGGGGAGCACCTAGTGCCTGTCATGGCAAAGTGTGTGTTTTCTCATTTGTCCAGCATGCAAGGAGAGCTCAGCTAGTTTCTGGATCTCTGTTAGAGAAATTGCTCTGGGTGTAGTTATATGTTCCTTGTATCCACAGGAGGAGGAGGAGAACTTAGAAACTTCCCAAATTTTTTCCCTGATTAATTCCTCCACTAGAATAATTCTTAAAGAGAATGAAATCACTACTATATAATTGTTCAGTCACTGAGTCATGTATGATTCTTTTAGAACCTGTGAACTGCAGCATGCCAGACTTCCCTGTCCTTTACTTTCTCCTGGAGTTTGCTCAAACCCAGTCCACTGAGTCGGTGATATTATCAAACCGCCTCTCTTCTGTTGCCACCTTCTATTCCTCCCCTCAATCTTTCCCAGCATTGGGGTCTTTTCCAGTCAGTCAGCTCTTTGCATTAGCAACAGTCTAATTCCACATCTAGTTAGATTTTCTGACATTGAGTTTCTTCTCTGTGAAGTTTACCTTGACAAACTTAGGGTCCAATTTCTTCCTTCAATGAAGAAAATTCGATGCTTATATTTATTTTAATTTAGAAATTTATTGAGCGCTTACTCTATGTCAGGCACCTCCCACAGTATATATACAATTAGTACAATAGCTGATTCTCATGTTCAAGGTTTGTTCCTACCTATCATTGTATTGTATTGTGCCTATTCAGTTGTTATATGACTTCTAACCTGAGTAAATGTCCGTACATGCATTTCAGATTTTTGCATGCACTACCTAAGTTGGTAGGATAGCTAAGGAATTCTTCCCTGTTGAGGCTAGACCACACTTTCTTCTAATCATTGACTTGTATTTACTGAGGTCTATTGTGGTATATATTTGGAGAAGGAAATGGCAACCCACTCCAGTGTTCTTGCCTGGAGAATCCCAGGGACAGAGGAGCCTGGTAGGCTGCCATCTCTGGGGTCACACAGAGTCGCACATGACTGAAGTGACTTAGCAGCATTGTGGTCATGCTCTGTCAGTACCAAAGTTTAAACTAAAAATTATCTTAGCATTGTTCTTATGGAAGTTATGTCAGTAGAAAACAAAAACAAAAATAAAAACTGAATAGAGAATTCAAAAGGGGTGATGTTGGTGGTATTTTGAAGTGCAGTGGTGAACTGCACAACAGATTAGGCCAGAGCTGTGCTGTGTATCTATCATGATTCCCACTTGTGACAGGTGGCCATGGGGGCCATGGAAAAGTACTATAGATATAAAATACATGTCAGATTTTGTATAAAAAATATAGTAATCTATCTCATAATAATAATTCATATTTTAAAAGTTGAAATAATATTTTTAACATAATGGGCAAAATGAATTTTTAAAACTGACTTCATATATTCCTCAGGAAAAAGAAACGCAAAAAAGCAAAATGGCTATCTGAGGAGGCCTTACAAATAGCTGTGAAAAGATGAGAAATGAAAAGAAAACAAGAAAAGATAGGAAAAGAAGAAGGAAAGTTATACTCATTTGAATGCAGAGTTCCAAAGAATAACAAGAGAGATAAGAAAGTCTTCTTCAGTGATCAGTGCAAAAAAATAGAAGAAAATAATAGACTGGGAAAGACTAGAGATATCTTCAAGATAATTAGACATATCAAGGGAACATTTCATGCAAAGATGGGCTCAGTAAAGGAGAGAAATTGTGTGGACCTAATAGAAGCAAAAGATATTAAAAAGGTGGCAAGAATACACGGAAGAACTGTACAAAAATGATCTTCACACTCCAGATAATCACGATGGTGTGATCACTTACCTAGAGCCAGACATCCTGGAATGTGAAGTTAAGTGGGTCTTAGGAAGCATCACTATGAACAAAGCTAGTGGAGGTGATGGAATTCCAGTTGAGCTATTTCAAATCCTGGAAGATGATGCTGTGAAAGTGCAGCACTCAATATGCCAGCAAATTTTGGAAACGCAGCAGTGGGCACAGGACTGGAAAAGGTCAGTATTCATTCCAGTCCCAAAGAAAGGCAATGCCAAAGAATGCTCAGACTACCACACAATTGCACTCATCTCACATGCTAATAAAGTAATGCTCAAAATTCTTCAAGCCAGGCTTCAGCAATATGTGAATCCTGAACTTCCAGATGTTCAAGCTGGTTTTAGAAAAAGCAGAGGAACCAGAGATCAAATTGCCAGCATCTGCTGGACCATTGAAAAAGCAAGAGAGTTCCAGAAAAACATCTACTTCTGTTTTATTGACTATGCCAAAGCCTTTGACTGTGTGGATCACAATAAACTGTGGAAAAATCTGAAAGAGATAGGAATACCAGATCACTTGACCTGCCTCTTGAGAAACCTATATGCAGGTCAGGAAGCAACAGTTAGAACTGGACATGGAACAACAGACTGGTTCTAAATAGGAAAAGGAGTACGTCAAGGCTGTATGTTGTCAGTGTGCTTATTTAACTTATATGCAGAGTACATCATGAGAAACACTGGACAGGAGTAAGCAGAAGCTGGAATCAAGATTGCTAGGAGAAATATAAATAACCACAGATATGTAGATGACACCACCTTTATGGCAGAAAGTGAAGAGGAACTAAAAAGCCTCTTGATGAAAGTGAAAGAGGAGAGTGAAAAAGTTGGCTTAAAGCTCAACATTCAGAAAACTAAGATCATGGCATCTGGTCCCATCACTTCATGGGATATAGATGGGGAAACAGTGGAAACAGTGTCAGACGTTATTTTGGGGGGCTCCAAAATCACTGCAGATGGTGATTACAGCCATGAAATTAAAAGACATTTATTCTTTGGAAGGAAAATTATGACCAACTTAGATAGCGTATTAAAAATTAGAGATATTATTTTGCCAACAATGATCTGTCCAGTCAAGGCTATAATTTTTCCCAATGGTCATGTATAGATGCGAGAGTTGGACTTGAAAAAAGCTGAGTGCCAAAGAATTGATGCCTTTGAACTGTGTTGCTGGAGAAGACTCTTTGATTACAGCCATGAAATTAAAAGACATTTATTCTTTGGAAGGAAAATTATGACCAACTTAGATAGCGTATTAAAAATTAGAGATATTATTTTGCCAACAATGATCTGTCCAGTCAAGGCTATAATTTTTCCCAATGGTCATGTATAGATGCGAGAGTTGGACTTGAAAAAAGCTGAGTGCCAAAGAATTGATGCCTTTGAACTGTGTTGCTGGAGAAGACTCTTGCTAGTCCCTTGGATTGCAAGGAGATCCAACCAGTCTCCCCGAAAAGAGACCAGTCCTGGGTGTTCATTGGAAGGACTGAAGCTGAGGCTGAAACTCCAATACTTTGGCCACCTCATGTGAAGAGTTGACTCATTGGAAAAGACCCTGATGCTGGTAGGGATTGGGGGCAGGAAAAGAAGGGGATGACAGAGAATGAGATGGCTGGCTGGCATCACTGACTCGATGCACATGAGTTTGGGTGAACTCTGGGAGTTAGTGATGGACAGGTAGGCCTGGCGTGCTGCGATTCATGGGGTCGTGGAGAGTCGGACACAACTTAGTGACTGAACTGAACTGAACTCAGTGAACATATGATGGGTTCAGGGTACAATTTATATACGAAATTAATTGTGCTATGAATGATTACTTTTATAAGAGAATCCATTTGGAATCTTTCAGGGGAAAACTAACTCATTCTTTCTAAAGTTGTATGCCAAGCATATATATATATGTTATCTCTGGGGTGATACTGACTCATTGGATAATTGGATCTCATGCCATAATAAGAAAGAGAAATTCCCTTGAGGCAATGATGCACTTAAACAAAATAGGTCAGAGATATGAATAACAGAACAGGCAGTTACAAAAAGTCAGAGTCAGCTTAGAGACTGTTTGAAAACAATTTCTGTCTCTGTAGACAGTTTTGTTTTTATTAATAGCCAAATATTCCTTTTTTTAAATTTAATACTTTATTCCATTTTACAGTGCTGCATTGGTTTTGTCATACATCAACATGAATCA
>SJYC01031120.1:0-28780 GCA_006408675.1 Madoqua kirkii
CATTCAGAAAACTAAGATCATGGTATCTGTTCCCATCACTTCATGGCATATAGATGGGGAAACAATGGAGACAGTGAGAGACTTTATTTTGGGGGGGCTCCAAAATCACTACAGATGGTGACTGCAGCCATGAAATTAAAAGATGCTTGCTCCTTGGAAGAAAAGCTGTGAAAAACCTAGACAGTGTATTAAAAAGCAGAGACATTACTTTGCCAGCAAAGATCTGTAGTCAAAGCTATGGTTTTTCCAGTGGTCATGTATGGATGTGAGAGTTGGACTATAAAGAAAGCTGAGCATGGAAGAATTGATGCTTTTGAACTGTGGTGTTGGAGAAGACTCTTGAGAGTCCCTTGGACTGCAAGGAGATCCAACCAGTCCATCCTAAAGGAAATCAGTCCTGAATATTCATTGGAAGGACTGATGTTGAAGCTGAAACTGCAATACTTTGGCTACTTGATGTGAAAAACTGACTCATTTGAAAAGACCCTGACACTGGGAAAGATTGAAGATGAGAGGAGAAGGAGACAACAGAGGATGGGATGGTTGGACAGCATCACTGACTCAATGGACATGAGTTTGAGTAAGCTCCAGGAGCTGGTGAAGGACAGGGAAGCCTGGCATGCTGCAGTCCATGTGGTAGCAAAGAGTCATATGCAACTGAGAGACTGAACCGAACTGAACTGTCTTACTTATTTCACTTAGCATGATGCTCTCCAAATCCATCCATTTTGAGGCAAATGGCAACGTCTTTCTTTTTAATGACTGAATAATAGTCCATTGTATCTTGTACTTTTCATTGGAACATCTTGCAGATTTTCCTGTGAGGCCTCTACATTACCACTTAAAATAAGGAGGCTTCTGTTTTCTAAGATGTCTATTAGGAAGGTCCAGATTTCTGGTTGATAAGAGAATTCTTGCAGTTGAATACATTGACTACAAGGAGTTTCATAACAAAAGAGACCTGAAGTGTGAAAGCTGTAGGGGAGTAAAGTAACAGGAATAAAAAAGAAAGTAAATGTGAACTCAAAAACACATGTGACTGGAGTGAGTACATAAACTGATATCCATCATGATTATTCTGAATTTACCAAGAAAAATCCAGTTATGATTGCTATCTTTTTGTTAAGAACATGAAATCCATTTTGGAAAATTTGCCAACCAAACAAGTAAATAATTTAAAACCTTTTGATATGCAAACCTTTTGATATATTCTCCTTTATCAGCAAAACTTAGCTTTCTGAACAGTTTTTCTTCTTAAGAAGGAGAATGAAAACTATAACTCATGGGCTGTATTTGATCGACAGATGTGTGGATTCATTGGAATGGATACTGGAGTGAGTACATAAACTGATATCCATCATGATTATTCTGAATTTACCAAGAAAAATCCAATTATGATTGCTATCTTTTTGTTAAGAACATGAAATCCATTTTGGAAAATTTGCCAACCAAACAAGTAAATAATTTAAAACCTTTTGATATGCAAACCTTTTGATATATTCTCCTTTATCAGCAAAACTTAGCTTTCTGAACAGTTTTTCTTCTTAAGAAGGAGAATGAAAACTATAACTCATGGGCTGTATTTGATCGACAGATGTGTGGATTCATTGGAATGGAAGCTTTGAGCTTCACTCAAGCCAGCTGTAGCCTAGGCCTGTGCCAATGGGTAAGAAGACTGCTTTAGGATCACACCTAAAAAGAGGAATACAAGTTTTCTATATACTCTCACACAAATAGCTAAATAAAAACCCATACCACCCCAATTCCTTTCCTCATTCAGTTAGCTAGAATTTCATTTTCTATAAAAGCTAAGGAAAATTATTGGGTTTTACTTTCAGCTTTATTTAAGGCATTTTCTCAAAACTAAAGTATGTATACCTTCAAGTGTATAAAATGAGTAATAGAAAATAACTAAAACAGTTGCAAGAATGTAGATTTGAAGTGGTCCAAAGATTTTTTTAAAAGATTGTTTTTAATAATTCAGGAGGATTAGAGGCATGGCAAATTCCAGAATTAAAAATATTCCAGGTCCTCAATTTAGCTAATATGAAAAAAGCATAGTACTCCTAAGTTCTTCACCAGAGAACCTCTTCCTTCTTCTAGGGGCTGTTCTATTTGACATTGTGGATGTGAGAGACGAGGGTGGAAGACGGTTGGTCCTACTAGCCTGCTGCACAGATCCCCCCATATAGACAGTGTCTGGAATAAGAAAGTGGGCTAGTTGTTAAATATTTCATTTAAAAACAAAATTTGTGAGAGCTGAAGAATATTCCAGTTGTATTAATTATGTGCAGTGAATTCTTTCTGAGTAAATGGCTTCATATCCCTTAGAGGGATGTTTGCTATCCAAGCCTCTGACTTCTGGCCCTCCCCTCTGCCTTCCATATTGATCTGTTGCCCCCCTGAGTTAACTGCTGCCTTCATGCTCTTGTTCCACTTTCTGTAATTAAATGTGTTCTCAAGAAGGGCCCTGGAAGTTATTTATGCTAAAAGCTAAAACTAAAGGAATGATTAGGAATTCAGGCATGAGCCAGGAGATAGAGGAAGGACGTGGGACTTTCTAACCAGCTTGTTTTCAATTTATATGATATAGATTCATATAGACCATTTGTTTCCAAAGTGAGAAAGCTGGGTGAGCACTCTAGGAGGTGTTCAAGATAATCTATATTAGAACATGTGTACACATGCAAGCGAATGCAGACTCAAACTCATGTTTTAAACATATATTTCTGTGTATGGTTTTATAATATATATAATATGCTAGCACTTAAGAGGCTAGCACAAATGGGCTTCCCAAGTAGCTCAGTGGTAAAGAATCTGCTTATGAATGCAGGAGATACAGGACACACAGGTTCGATCCCTGGGTTGGGGAGATCCCTGGAGAAGGAAATGGCAATCCACTCCAGTATTCTTGCCTGGAAAATCCCATGAACAGAGGAGCCTGGTAGGCTAAAGTCCATAGAGTTGCAAAGAGTTGGACGTGACTGAGCATGCACACAATATATAAATGAGCATGTGTAGCAGTTTGTGATGGATGTATGTGTCAACTTGACTGGGATAAGGGATGCCCAGATAGTTGGCAAAACATTATTTTTGGGTATGTCTGTGATGGTGGTCCCCTAGGAGGTTAACATTTGAGTTGTTAGATTGAGTAAGAAGACGCTCCTGCCCATGTGGGTGGGCATTATCAAGCCTTTTAGAGCCCAAATAAAACATGGAGGCAGGAAAAGGATCAGTTTGCTCTCTGCTGGAGCTGGGACATCTATCCTTCCCTGACCTTGGGCTTTCACATCTCAGCTATCCCTGTAAAAGAATGTTAGTTAGATTTAACCCAGCATTTCCAGGAGGATTTAAAAAAAATGTGTCATATATACCATAATTCTCAAAATAGAGCATATTACATTTCAGGGAAAATGCTTCCTTATTATCCTCCTATCTTGTTTTAATATGCAACTGAATAAATTCCTCCTTATTACTCATTTTTTTCTTAATTCTGAACTATTATTGTCGGTTCATTCTTCCAAGGAAATTAAGTATTACTTTTGTCAAGTTTGAAAGAAAGTGCCATCGAAGATTTTATTATGTATGGATTAGTGCTAGGATAGGACTTCCCTGATGGCTCAGATGGTAAAAGGTCTTGCTTACAATCTGGGAGACCTGGGTTCTGTCTCTGGGTTGGGAAGATCCTCTGGAGAAGGAAATGGCAACCCACTCCAGTACTCTTGACTGGAAAATCCCGTGGACAGAGGAGCGTGGTGGGCTGCAGTCCACGGGGTTGCAAAGAGTCGGACACGACTGAGCAACTTCACTCACTTCACTTCACTAGTGCTAGGATTGCTACACACGTTAAGGAGATGTCTTCCAGTCATCTCCCCTTCTCATAGCCAGAGAGCTACTCTTTTCACATAAATAAAAATTTCAAGGTCATCATTTCCTCCACGTTTGGCATGTGTATTTATAACATGGAAATACTTATGTTTCTAACATTTACAGAAAAGTTAAAAAATATTTGAGGATGAGCATTGTTCTACCTCAAACATTCTATTTGCTTTACCATGTATCTGTCAATTCTCTGTCAATTCATATCTTATTTTTTGCATTTTAGTGTAAATACCAGATATCAGGAAAGTTCCTTATGAAAACTTCGGCATGCATCTCATTAATCAGAGTTCAATATTTGTTCTTTGAGTTAAAATTTAGATACAATTAAATGCAAAAACAAAAGTGTACAGCTACTGAGTTTTGAAGAAGGCTTGTTTGAATCTCTATCAAGATGCTGAACATTATCATTCCTATCAAGATGTTAAATATTACTACCACCCTAGAGATTTTCCCCAAAGTGAGAGGAAGCTCTTTTTATTTGTCTGATTTACAAAGTCATGGTATACAAAGCAGCTCTATAGATAAGTAATGCTTTGGCCACAAATAACAGAAAACCAGACATACAGTGAATATCAAATAGAGTTAAACTGTCACATAACAAGTCTGGAGGGAGGCAGCTGTTGATATTAATAATACCAAGGATTATGTCTCTGGAATTCTCCTGATTTTCACCTTTAAGTTTCAAATAGCTGCTGTAACTCCTGGCTTCATTCAACAATATTTATTTATTCAACAAATATTTATGTATATTACAGGTACTGTTTTTGTTTGTTTTAATTTATTTACTTTTATTTTTTATTGAAGTATGGTTAATTCACAATATTGTGTTAATTTTTGCTCTACATGAAAGTGACTCAATTATATTTATATATCTGTGTATATATATTTGTATATATATATATGTTCTTTTTAATACTCTTTTCTTTTCATATGGTTTATCCAAGGACATTGAGTATAGTTCCCCCTGCTACACCTTAGGACTTGGTTGTCCATCCATTCTAAGTCTAATAATTTGTGTCTACTAACCCCAAACTCCCAGTTAATCCCTCTCCCACCACCTCCACCCCTTTTGCAACCACAAGTCTCTCCTCTTTCTATGTGACTCTGTTTTTGCTTAATTTCATTTCATATTTGTTCATTTGTGTCATATTTTAGATTTCATGTGTAAGTGGTAGCATATGATATTTGTCTTTTTCTTTCTAACTCACTGTACTTGATGAATCAGATAATGTATGATAATCTCAAGTTGCATCCATGTTGCTACAAGTGGCATTCTTTCTTTCCTTGTGGCTGAGTAGTATTCCGTTGTGTACATGTGCCATACCTTCTCTATCCATTCATCTGTCGATGGACATTGAAGCTGTTTCTGTGTCATGGTTATTGTGAATAGTGCTGCTGTGAACACAGGGGTGCATGCATCTTTTTGAATTAGAGTTTTGTCTGGATATATGCCCAGGAGAGCTATTCCTGGATCATACAATAACTCTGTTTGATTTCATGTGTAAGTGGTAGCATATGATATTTGTCTTTTTCTTTCTAACTCACTGTACTTGATGAATCAGATAATGTATGATAATCTCAAGTTGCATCCATGTTGCTACAAGTGGCATTCTTTCTTTCCTTGTGGCTGAGTAGTATTCCGTTGTGTACATGTGCCATACCTTCTCTATCCATTCATCTGTCGATGGACATTGAAGCTGTTTCTGTGTCATGGTTATTGTGAATAGTGCTGCTGTGAACACAGGGGTGCATGCATCTTTTTGAATTAGAGTTTTGTCTGGATATATGCCCAGGAGAGCTATTCCTGGATCATACAATAACTCTGTTTTTAGCTTCCTTAGGAACTTCCATACTATTTTCCATAGTTCCTGAACCAACTTACATTCTCACCAATAGTGTAGAAAGGTTCCCTTTTCCCTACACCTCCTCCAGCATTTGTTATTTGTAGATTTCTTAATGTTAGCCATTCTGACTGGTGTGAGATGGTACATCACTGTAGTTTTGCTTTGCATTTCTCTAATAATTAGTGATGTTAAGCATCTTTTCATGTGCCTACTGGCCATCTGTATACCTTCTTTGGAGAAATGTCTGTTTAGGTCCTCTGCCCATTTTGTGATTGGGTTGTCTATTTTTCTCTTATTGAGTTGTATGAACTGTTTGTATATTTTGGAATTTAATCTCTTGTCAGTCTCATTGTTTGCAACTGTTTCCATTTCATAGGTTGTCTTTTTGTTTTGTTTATGATTTTCTTTTGCTTATTTTTGTTTTTATTTTCATTGCCTTGGGAGACTGACCTAAGAAAACATATGTCAGAGAATGTTTGACCTAGGTACTTTTCTAGGAGTTTTATGGTGTCTTGTCTTATATTTAAGTCTTTAAGCCATTTTGAGTTCATTTGGTGTGAGATGTGAGGATGTGTTCCAACTTCTTTGATTTACGTGAAGCTGTCCAACATCCCAACACCACTTGCTGAAAAGACTGTCATTTCTTCATTGTATGTTCTTGCCTCCTTTGTCAAAGATAAATTGACTGTAGAGGTGTGGGTTTATTTCTGGACTCTCTCTTTTCAGTTCTATTGATCCATATGTCTGTTTTGGGGCCAGTACCATGTTGTTTTGGTTACTGTAGCTTTGTAGTAGTGTGTGAAGTCAAGGAGAGTAATGCCTCCTGCTTTGTTCTTTCTCCTCAGGATTTCTTTTCCCCAGAATTTTCCCAGTTCTGGGGCTTTTATAATTCCATATAAATTTTAGATTTTCTGTTCTGTTCTGTGAGAACAAGTACTGTTCTTATGAGGACAGAGCAGCAAACAAAAGCATTCTTGTTCTCTGAGTAGGAATAGAAAGGAAGACATAACCTAGGTCTGACTGTCCATTTATCATAAAGATGCAATCTTGCCCAGAAAAACTTTTGTCTCTTTGGCAGAGTTATTTTTTCTCATTGGATGCTAGAGGAAAAAGGAATATTTGTATGTGTTAATCTCTTCCTTGTGAGACAATTTGGCATAACTGTGGAGTCGGCCAAACAATATTGTTTGCCAGAGGAATGTTGGGAACTAAGTTATGGTTCTGGTCCCCTTGCAGCAATAAATTGTATTTGAAGTTGTGTCAGCATTCAGATGACAGTATGATGAGTTTTCATCACACTAGCAAGATTGGATTCATTTTCACTTCCTAGAGTGATGAGTTGGTTCTACAGTTAACTTCTCCCCAATGCTGACAGTAAGAAAGTTGTCAAGGACCCACAGTCACTAGCATGTAGCTTTATGTAGGGAAAGAGTCCTGAATTGGGAGTCAAGTGACCTGGTGTCTAACTTGGTAGTGTGAAAATGTGGGTGAACTGTATCACCTCTTTTAGCCTCAGTCTTTAATCTGTGAAATGAGTGACTTTTGTGCTACTTTGGAGTCATTTGGACCAATGTCTGAGGCAAAGTCCATAGATTAAGCACCTCTGTGTTGTAGAAATGCAGACCCTATTAATGCATTTCATTTGCAAAAAGAGTAAGCCTCAACTAAACACATACGGGATAGAGTGATTGATCATTATAAGTTATGTATTTTTGTTTTAGAACGACAGTGTGCCAGTGTTTTCTGAGAGCAAGTGGACTTGTAAAATTGTTCTGCATACTATTTGACTTTTTTCTGTTATCTCCACCTCTTCTGCAGTAGGCAGAATAATTGCCCTCCTAAAATGTGCATGTCCTAATCCTTGATATTTGGGAATATGTTCTGTTACACAGCAAGGGGAGATTAAAGTTGTGAATAGAATTAAGGCTGCTGATCAGACGACTCTAAGCTGGGAGTTTATCTCAGTTTATCCTGATGAATGTGTGTGTTTAGTCACTGCGTCATGTCTGACTTTTTGCAACTCTGCGGGGAGCGCTCCGCAGAAAGAGAGAGGCAGTGGAACTTTCCTCAGCAGAGCTGAGGGGTCCTGAGGAAAAGTGAGCCTGCTGTCCGCCAACCAGATGCGACAGGGGTTCTGTCTGAGCAGTTCCACTTTATTGTCGTAAGCTCTTGGTTTATATAGGCAAGCAGGGGGTTTTGCAAGGGACTTTCCATAGTTATACCAATTAAGTTAAAGGTCAGATTACCATGTGCTTACATCATGACAGGGGTCTATGGTGCTCACGTTGTTGTCCACCTGCACGGAAATCAAGAGAGCCAATCAAAAATTTTGACAAACAACATAGACCACACCCTCATCTCTTCTGCCAGGCACCATCTTAGCTCTAAACCACAAAGCTAGCCCTTCTTTTTAAGGTTTCCCATTTAGGGCCCCACACAACTCTACAGGTTGCAGCCCACCAGGCTCCTCTTGCTTGGGATTCTCCAAGCAAGCATATTGGAGTGAGTTACCTTTCACTTGCCGAGGGGACTGAAGTGAGGTCTCTTGCGCAGGCAAATTCTTTACCATCTGAGTCACAGTATTTTTTCCTACATTCAGTTAACTTCAGTCGCTCATTCGTGTCCGACTCTGTGACCCCATGAATCACAGCACACAAGGCCTCCCTGTCCATCATCAACTCCCGGAGTTCACCCAAACTCATGGTTTTTCCAGTGGTCATGTATGGCTGTGAGAGTTGGACTGTGAAGAAGGCAGAGCTCTGAAGAACTGATGCTTTTGAACTGTGGTGTTGGAGAAGACTCTTGAGAGTCCCTTGGATTGCAAGGAGAGCCAACTAGTTCATTCTGAAGGAGATCAGTCCTGGGTGTTCCTTGGAAGGAATGATGCTAAAGCTGAAACTCCAGTACTTTGGCCACCTCATGCGAAGAGTTGACTCATTGGAAAAGACTCTGATGCTGGGAGGGATTGGGGGCAGGAGGAGAAGGAGATGACAGAGGATGAGATGGCTGGATGGCATCACTGACCTGATGGACGTGAGACTGAGTGAACTCTGGGAGATGGTGATGGACAGGGAGGCCTGGTGTGCTACGATTCATGGGTTCCAAAGAGTCAGACATGACTGAGCGACTGAACTGAATTGAAACAGCCCAAAAGAACTTGGCTGACTCTTCCCTGACAGGACAAAAAAGGTGATAAGACCGCAAGTCATAGAGTCAGGATAGAAATGTGTCCCTTTCCATCATGGGTCATTGTGAGGATAACTTCTTACTGAGTTCCTGTACCACTAAAAGGACAAGCAATGGAGACTCAGGATCCTATTTTTATTTTTTTTCAGCCTCATCATGTGTGCCATTATGCTCCTGCTCTGTGCTTTAGGTGTTTCCCTCCCCACTCCCTTTCAATATTGAGAAATATTCTCCTTCAAAAAGTTTTCTTTTAGGCTGTTGAATGTTTGTTTTCATAAGAGTAATTGAAGGCATGGGGGACCTTTCATTACATTGCAGAGTGCCTTGAGTAGTGCCTTGAGTAGTGCCTTGAGTACACACTCCATGAGTGTGTTGAATCAAACTATGTTTAATGAACATTTAAGGCAAATCAATGGAAAAATTATGCATTGGTGTTTAAGCCACCTTTGTTTGTCTTTGAATGAGAGAGACTCATGCTTCAGCCCCAAAAGAGAAATTTTGTTCAAGAATATTACTATCTTATAAGTCTGATCTTAATAGGAAAGAAAATCCCCCCAAACAAGTAATTATTCAAATAATTCAGCATTTTCAAATATTAAAGCCGATGCTAAATTATGACATGTAATTGGGTTTATAAAGTCATTCTTTCCTTTCTTTTAAGTTTGAAGATATAAAGATGTAAAGATACAAAATTAAAAGATATAAAGGGGAGGGTTTGGGCTGCATGATTCCTGGGGTGTCTTGGAGCTTTCTCACACCAGTTGATGAGAGTCAGTTGTACACATCTCTTTCCAGATCTGTGTTCAGTAATATCATACTGGTAGGTTGAAATTGGCCATGGTGGGAGTAAGTTTGCAGTGGAAACAAACAGATGCTATAAATCAAAACTTGGAGAGCTAATTGTGAAACTTTTACCTGCACACAATTGTAATAGACCATACCAAAATAGACCATGAGCTAAAAAATGTACCAAGGAGGGTTAATATTTTTGGCAGAGAGATGAATAAAACAAATCATTTTTGTTAGGGCTCAAGTTGTCCCCTTTAATCCTAGGGGATAGTCCTTAGACCTTGAGTGCTCCTCTCCAAGTACACAGAAATTCAGTCCTTCTCACTTGGCTAGGACCTTGCACTCCAATCCCTATCTCCCCAGAACCAGGATGCTGCTCACTTCTATGCTTAGCTTTCTAGCCTCCTAACTGCTGTCTTTGTGGATTTGCTTTTGTGTGTGTACTATAATCCTGTGTACACAGACCCTAGCTGTCAGCTGACTACCAAACAGAAATTTGTTCGCAAATTTTTAAAAGAGTTGTGGTTCCTTGCTCTCTGAGACTTTGCGTTTACATTTTAGCCTCTTTGGCTGCCCAATTTGGACCTCTGCTTTGTCAGCCCAGCAGGACCACCGTTTTTGTTTGGGTTTCCTTCATTCCCCAGCTCTGTAAATTCAAAATGTTCTTAGGAAAAACACCAAGGTGATTGTAGAGTTCGCTTCTTGTGTTTCTCTTTTCTAAAGAAACACAAAGCCTCTTAAATACTGCCTGCATTGGCTTCTCTATATGCCTTCAAACGTTTTTAAACTATGTTGTCCAGCTTTCATAACTATGTTCAGCAGGAGGGTTAGTCCAATGCCATCTACATTGTCACAGCCAGAGCTAGAAATCTGAAGGCAAGCTTTTAAGTCTGGAAACATTATTGAGTTTTCAGTAAAACTAATTTTAAAACCATTCAGTATTGAATAATCATAGTTGAAGGCAATTCTTCTCATTCAGAAAAATTTCACTCTCAGCCTTGAACTCAAAAAATAGCAAAATTTTATCTTGCTAAGCCATGAAACTGCTGTATGATATGACAAATGAGAATATTCAGCTTTTATCCTGACAAAATGCAAAGAACTGACAATAGTTTCAATAGTTATGAAATATTCTTCTTCAAAAATTTTAACCATTGAAAAATTCCCAACTCATCAGCCATATATGAAATGGCCAGGGACTGATGTTTCCCATTTCCTAGTTTATAGCACAAAATTATCAATGTTGTTTTTGAAGCTCGGTAGCCAGTAATTGAGCTCTTTCTCTGACTCTCTCATCCTATCTCTGATGCCAGACTTCTGAGTTTCATTACCTATCAGTTGTAAGTTCTGTGACCTTGGGCAAATTACCCAACTTCTCTGTGATTCAGTTCTATAGCTTGTTAATTGGAATCAATAATTCCACTTATCATTGTACTATTATAATAATATAATAATAGGGTGGTTGAGATAATGAAATGATTTAATAAGGATAAGATGACGAAGGCAGAACGGCCTGGTTGCCTTGAGAAATGGGTGATGGGAAACCTAAGGATAAAGTGAAAACTAAGAACAACCCAAAGATTAATATTTCATAAATATCAATAACCTCAGCTATGCAGATGACACTACCCTTATGGCAGAAATTGAAGAGGAACTAAAAAGCCTCTTGATGAAAGTGAAAGAGGAGAGTGAAAAAGTTGGCTTAAAGCTCAACATTCAGAAAATGAAGATCATGGCATCCGGGTCCATCACTTCATGAGAAATAGATGGGGAAACAGTGTCAGACTTTATTTTTGGGGGGGCTCCAAAATCACTGCAGATTATGCTAAATTATGACATGTAATTGGGTTTATAAAGTCATTCTTTCCTTTCTTTTAAGTTTGAAGATATAAAGATGTAAAGATACAAAATTAAAAGATATAAAGGGGAGGGTTTGGGCTGCATGATTCCTGGGGTGTCTTGGAGCTTTCTCACACCAGTTGATGAGAGTCAGTTGTACACATCTCTTTCCAGATCTGTGTTCAGTAATATCATACTGGTAGGTTGAAATTGGCCATGGTGGGAGTAAGTTTGCAGTGGAAACAAACAGATGCTATAAATCAAAACTTGGAGAGCTAATTGTGAAACTTTTACCTGCACACAATTGTAATAGACCATACCAAAATAGACCATGAGCTAAAAAATGTACCAAGGAGGGTTAATATTTTTGGCAGAGAGATGAATAAAACAAATCATTTTTGTTAGGGCTCAAGTTGTCCCCTTTAATCCTAGGGGATAGTCCTTAGACCTTGAGTGCTCCTCTCCAAGTACACAGAAATTCAGTCCTTCTCACTTGGCTAGGACCTTGCACTCCAATCCCTATCTCCCCAGAACCAGGATGCTGCTCACTTCTATGCTTAGCTTTCTAGCCTCCTAACTGCTGTCTTTGTGGATTTGCTTTTGTGTGTGTACTATAATCCTGTGTACACAGACCCTAGCTGTCAGCTGACTACCAAACAGAAATTTGTTCGCAAATTTTTAAAAGAATTGTGGTTCCTTGCTCTCTGAGACTTTGCGTTTACATTTTAGCCTCTTTGGCTGCCCAATTTGGACCTCTGCTTTGTCAGCCCAGCAGGACCACTGTTTTTGTTTGGGTTTCCTTCATTCCCCAGCTCTGTAAATTCAAAATGTTCTTAGGAAAAACACCAAGGTGATTGTAGAGTTCGCTTCTTGTGTTTCTCTTTTCTAAAGAAACACAAAGCCTCTTAAATACTGCCTGCATTGGCTTCTCTATATGCCTTCAAACGTTTTTAAACTATGTTGTCCAGCTTTCATAACTATGTTCAGCAGGAGGGTTAGTCCAATGCCATCTACATTGTCACAGCCAGAGCTAGAAATCTGAAGGCAAGCTTTTAAGTCTGGAAACATTATTGAGTTTTCAGTAAAACTAATTTTAAAACCATTCAGTATTGAATAATCATAGTTGAAGGCAATTCTTCTCATTCAGAAAAATTTCACTCTCAGCCTTGAACTCAAAAAATAGCAAAATTTTATCTTGCTAAGCCATGAAACTGCTGTATGATATGACAAATGAGAATATTCAGCTTTTATCCTGACAAAATGCAAAGAACTGACAATAGTTTCAATAGTTATGAAATATTCTTCTTCAAAAATTTTAACCATTGAAAAATTCCCAACTCATCAGCCATATATGAAATGGCCAGGGACTGATGTTTCCCATTTCCTAGTTTATAGCACAAAATTATCAATGTTGTTTTTGAAGCTCGGTAGCCAGTAATTGAGCTCTTTCTCTGACTCTCTCATCCTATCTCTGATGCCAGACTTCTGAGTTTCATTACCTATCAGTTGTAAGTTCTGTGACCTTGGGCAAATTACCCAACTTCTCTGTGATTCAGTTCTATAGCTTGTTAATTGGAATCAATAATTCCACTTATCATTGTACTATTATAATAATATAATAATAGGGTGGTTGAGATAATGAAATGATTTAATAAGGATAAGATGACGAAGGCAGAACGGCCTGGTTGCCTTGAGAAATGGGTGATGGGAAACCTAAGGATAAAGTGAAAACTAAGAACAACCCAAAGATTAATATTTCATAAATATCAATAACCTCAGCTATGCAGATGACACTACCCTTATGGCAGAAATTGAAGAGGAACTAAAAAGCCTCTTGATGAAAGTGAAAGAGGAGAGTGAAAAAGTTGGCTTAAAGCTCAACATTCAGAAAATGAAGATCATGGCATCCGGGTCCATCACTTCATGAGAAATAGATGGGGAAACAGTGTCAGACTTTATTTTTGGGGGGGCTCCAAAATCACTGCAGATAGTTACTGCAGCTATGAAATTAAAAGATGCTTACTCCTTGGAAGGAAAGTTATGACCAACCTAGATAGCATATTCAAAAGCAGAGACATTACTTTGCTGACTAAGGTACATCTAGTCAAGGCTATGGTTTTTCCTGTGCTCATGTATGGTTGTGAGAGTTGGACTGTGAAGAAGGCTGAGCGCTGAACTGATGCTTTTAACTGTGGTGTTGGAGAAGAGTCTTGAGAGTCCCTTGGACTGCAAGGAGATCAGCCCTGGGATTTCTTTGGAAGGAATAATGCTAAAGCTGAAACTCCAGTACTTTGGCCACTTCATTTGAAGAGTTGACTCATTGGAAAAGACTCTGACGCTGGGAGGGATTGGGGGCAGGAGGAGAAGGGGATGACACAGGATGAGATGGCTGGATGGCATCACGGACTCAATGGACGTGAATCTGAGTGAACTCCGGGAGATGGTGATGGACAGGGAGGCCTGGCGTGCAGTGATTTATGGGGTCACAAAGAGTCAGACATGACTGAGCGACTGAACTGAACTGAACTGAATATAGTTATTCTTCTTCAATGAAGGAATTTACAGTTAAAAATTTATCTCTATGATTTTGGCTGTATCCAAAAAGTTTTGATATGTTACAGTTTTGTTTTAATTCATCTCAAAATATTTTCTGATTTCTGTTGTGATTTCTTCTTTAATTCATTGGTTGTTTAGGAGTATGTCATTTCAATATATTTGTGAATTTCCCCAATTTTCTTCTGCTATTGATTTATATTTAATTCTGTTTTTATCAGGGGATATACTTGGTATAATTTCAATCCTTTTAAATTTATTTAAATTTGTTTTATGACCTTGTACATAACCTATCTTAGAAAATGTTCCACATGTACTTGAGAAGAATTTGCTTTCTGCTGTTTTGGGGTAGAGTGGTCTAGGAATGTCTGTTGGGTCTAATTGGCTTATAGTGTTTTTCAATTACTTGGTAGCCTTGTTGATATTCTGATCAGTTGTTTTACCTGTTCTTAAAAGTGAGTTATGACATCTTCAACTATTATTCTTAAGCTCTTTGCCTTTTCAAGTCTCTCAATTTTGCTTCACATAGGGCTTCCCTGGTGGCTCAGAGGTTAAAGCATCTGCCTGCAATGTGAGAGACCTGGGTTCGATCCCTGGGTCAGGAAGATCCCCTGGAGAAGGAAATGGCAACCCACTCCAGTATTCTTGCCTGGAGAATCCCATGAGCGGAAGAGCCTGGTGGGCTGCCGTCCACAGGATCCCAAAGAGTTGGACACGACTGAGTGATTTCACTAGAGTTTCTATTGTAATGTGTGTGTGTTTTTATTGTTACGTTTTACTGATAGATTGACCATTTTATCATTATAAATGTTCTTTGTTAACACCTTTTGCCATATTTTGTCTGATAGCAGTACAGTCACTCTAGTTCTCTTTTGATTCCTGTTTGCATTGTATTGTTTCCACTCTCTTACTTTCAACTTTTTGTGTCTTTAAGTCTGAAGTGTGTTTCATATAGTTAGAGCCTAGTTTTAAAATCCATTCTGCAATTTCTGACCTTGCTATTTCTTTAACTACGTTTTTTGAGGTTTTTTTAGTTGTTATCCTAGAATTAACATTAACATCATAACTGAAAACAATCTAGTTTGTGTTAGTACCAACTTAATTTCAGCAAAACACAAAATTTTGCTCTAGTATAATTTCATTCTCTTCTGTATTGTTTCCACTCTCTTACTTTCAACTTTTTGTGTCTTTAAGTCTGAAGTGTGTTTCATATAGTTAGAGCCTAGTTTTAAAATCCATTCTGCAATTTCTGACCTTGCTATTTCTTTAACTACGTTTTTTGAGGTTTTTTTAGTTGTTATCCTAGAATTAACATTAACATCATAACTGAAAACAATCTAGTTTGTGTTAGTACCAACTTAATTTCAGCAAAACACAAAATTTTGCTCTAGTATAATTTCATTCTCTTCCAGCTCCTTTGTGTGATTACTGGTTAACAAATTATATCTTCACATATTATAAAGGCTTCAATATAGTTTCATAATTATTACTTTATCTTTCCTGCATGTCTTGCTATTTTTGTTTTTGTTGTTAAAACCTGGATATGTTAGATAACATAATGTTATAACTCTGGAAATCACATCTCCATCCCCACCTTCTGCCACGCAAGGGTTTTTCTTTGTGTATTTTTGTTGTTGTTGCTTATATGTTTGTTTTGGGACTTTCTTAAACTAATTCTGTAACATATGTATTCCCTGTTTTATGCAACTGCTGAAGTCTTTGCTTGGTTAACTTAGTGGTCAGGTAATCACTGCTTAGAGATTTCCTTAAATGACTTGGAGCAATAAGTCTTCGACTCTTTGTTGAGGAGTTGTGTATGTGTTGGACCACACCATGAACCTTTATTCAACCACAGCTCTCACCTTAGCCTTCATTTCCTGCCTGCAGAGGGTCTCAAGGTCAGCCAGAGGTAAGAGATAGGTGCACGAATAGTCCTGCACATGACTCTGGTCTTCTAAATCCTCAGAAATATGTCAGAGTTTGTCCTACCACCACCAGACATCTCATTCTTAAGATCTTTTTAAAATTTTGGCCAGGTTCTTGTTTGCTCAAAGGAGTATCACAGCCTCAGGAAGTTGTAATGCTTGTTACTGATTGTTTTTGACAAACACTATAAGGATAGGTCTTTTCCTTTGGAATGAGCTACTATTTAGGTCAAATAATAAAAATACACAGCGAATTGGCACTTCTGGTCTTCTAAATCCTCAGAAATATGTCAGAGTTTGTCCTACCACCACCAGACATCTCATTCTTAAGATCTTTTTAAAATTTTGGCCAGGTTCTTGTTTGCTCAAAGGAGTATCACAGCCTCAGGAAGTTGTAATGCTTGTTACTGATTGTTTTTGACAAACACTATAAGGATAGGTCTTTTCCTTTGGAATGAGCTACTATTTAGGTCAAATAATAAAAATACACAGCGAATTGGCACTTTTTCAATTTGCTGTAAGGTCAAATAGTGTCAGTGCTCTGGGGGATGTGGCTTTTTGAGGCTCTTCAAACCTAGTGTGTTTTCTTTTATTTCTGAAAGGCTGTTGTTGGATGTTGATTGAAAGACTGTTGGTTTTCAAGGCTCCCATGGAGCTAGGGGGGCTTCCCAGGTGGTGTGCTGGTAAAGAATCTGCCTGCCAGTGCAGGAGACACAAAAAGACATGAATTTGATACTTGGGTTGGGAAGATCCCCTGGAGTAGGAAATGACAACCCACTCCATTATTCTTGCCTGGAAAAGTCCATGGACAGAAGAGTCTGGGAGGCTCCGGTCCACTGGGTCACAAAGAGTCAGAACACACTGAGCATGCATGCACACACTAATGGAGCTTGGGAGGGAGGAGGTCAAGTTAAAATGGGGAGGAGGTCAAGTTAAAATGCCCCCAATCCTCTGTTCTTACTGAGATTTTGCATTATTTCTTTAATAGAGATTTCCAAGATTGTTGAAAGCTTTGGTTAAATTTTAGAGTTCTGAATTTATTATTATTTTAAATTATTGAATTAATTCAAGTGAATTTTGCTAGGTTTCTGCTGCCATTATGTAGAAGTAGATTTATAGAGGTATTCACTTGATACCTGGATACAGGGAACTCCACCTGTTTTTGAGCCTCTGTAGGATCTGGTTCTGTGACTGGGATTGTAAATATTTGATTATGATTATGATCATAATAAAAATAATATGGGGAGGAGGTCAAGTTAAAATGCCCCCAATCCTCTGTTCTTACTGAGATTTTGCATTATTTCTTTAATAGAGATTTCCAAGATTGTTGAAAGCTTTGGTTAAATTTTAGAGTTCTGAATTTATTATTATTTTAAATTATTGAATTAATTCAAGTGAATTTTGCTAGGTTTCCGCTGCCATTATGTAGAAGTAGATTTATAGAGGTATTCACTTGATACCTGGATACAGGGAACTCCACCTGTTTTTGAGCCTCTGTAGGATCTGGTTCTGTGACTGGGATTGTAAATATTTGATTATGATTATGATTATAATAAAAATAATAGATCTATTATCTATTTTAAAAGTAGAACATTCAAGAACTTTAAATGTGTGTGTATTCATTTCTCCAAAAAGTAAACAGTATAATGAATTTTGTTGTATTCCTCTTTTGTTTGCTTTTCATTTTCCTTTTTGTTTGCTTTGTTGCTGTCTATGTATAAATATATGTACATATATACATATTTCTTAGCAACATATTGTTTAGTTTTGCTTGTTTTTACAAAAACAATATTATAGTGAAGGTATTTGTTTATAAAATTTCTTCCCCTTCCCGCAACCTTATTTCTAAGAGTCATTGACAACTATAGCCACAGTTCTTTCATTGTTCAAATGTTTTTAATAGCAAGAATGCATAACATTCCACTGTATAAATGTCAATTACATAAAGTTGGTTGAAGTGAAGTGAAGTGAAGTCGCTCAGTCGTGTTTGACTCTTTGTGACCCTGTGGACTGTAGCCTACCAGGCTTCTCCGTCCATGGAATTTTCTAGGCAAGAATACTGGAGTGGGTTACCATTTCCTTCTTCAAGGGATCTTCCTGACCCAGGGATCGAACCCGGGTCTCCTGCATCGGAGGCAGACACATTAATCTGAGCCACCAGGGCAGTATTCAAATCATTATATCCTTACTATCTTACTATCTTTCTATCAGTATTGAAAGTGGGGTTTTAAAATCTCTGACTATAATTGATGAAATAAATAGGTACAGAGAATAAAGGCGATGATTCAATGTAAGGAAAATAAGAATTCTCAATAATAAATATAAAAATATAGGGCAAATGTCATACGGAAATGAAGAAAATTTTTTCATAAGCTTGAAAAACTTAAGTTTCAATTAAAAGTGCTCACTTTTTTTAAGCCAAATTAAATATAAATACAAATTCATCTAGTTTTCTTTGTGTGTGTGGTGAAAATTTGAACTTGCATGATATTGAAAATCTCTTGCAAGTTCCTATCAGGAAAAAACTGCTGCTGTATTTCAAGGGACTCAAATAAGGTAAGCCTCAGAACTCCCTGAAGCGCAAAGTGCTGGAAGATAATAGAGCATCTATCAAAGAGGTTTGTGATAAAAGTCTGTGCTTCAAGTATTCTCTTCCTAGTGAAAATGTTATTCATATGTATAGACAATAGAAAAATGTTCTCAAATATGCTAAGACAGAGAAAACTTACTACCCAGACATCATTGAAAAATTTACTTGGGCTCCTTGCTGATCAAAGGCAGTACATCAGTATCACCTGGGAGCTTGTTAGTAATGCAGGATCACAAGCCCCTCCCCAGACCTCTGAAAATTAGAACCTGCATTCTAACAAGATCCCTAGGTGATTGATATGCATATGAAAGTTTGGAAAGCATGACTCTTACTGATCAAAAGTCAGAAATAAGAAGTAAAGAAAGGAAGTCTGGCTATAAAAAGACTATATTATCCATTAATACAATTTAAACATATAGAGATGTCTAGATAATCCTTGAGCATTAAAAATCATCTTTGAAAGATATGATCTGTAATGTAAAAGTATAATAAAACAATTTATGTTTAAAACCTTAGGTTATATTGGCCAAGATCAGTATAATGTGGGAAATAAGATCATACTAAATTCTTTAAAGGTAAAGATGATGTCATTTCCTCTTTTCACCATCTTTTTCACCATCATGAGGATGGTGTCCTTTCACAAAGGAAGCAGTGTGAAGTGCCTAAAACAAGATGACACATGAATTTATTAACTACAGAAATTACAGTTGAATAAATTAGACCATTGTTTTTTTTAAAAAAAAAAACCTTTAAGATAGGGTTAAGAACATTCCTGTGAGGAAAAAGTTGGGGGAATAATGATTTAATATTATTACTATGTATTTCTAGTCTCTGGTGGCTCAGAGGTAAAGAATCTTCCTGCCAATGCAGGAGACATGGGTTCGATTCCTGGGTTGGGAAGACATCCTACAGAAGGAAATGGCAACCCACTCGAGTATTCTTGCCTGGAGATTTCCTATGGACAGAGGAGCCTGGTGGGCTACTGTCCATGGAGTGACAAAGAGTTGGATATGACTTAGCGACTAAACAACAGCAACGAAAGTTAGTGATATCTGTTGTCTCTGGACAAAACCACACTTTGATTCTTTTTTTTTTAACTACTAGGTGGAAACTAAAAAGGTATCAAAAGATGGAAACTGATCAGTAAATTTTATTAGTTTATTCCCTACTGATTGCAAAACTGAACATTTTCTGGCCTGCTTCCAGACTCTTCCTGAAGGTGGGCTTCTCCATGGTTTCAAACAATCCTGGGTGGTGGGGGCAATAGCAAAGGGATTTTGCATGTAATTGACAGCCAGAAATAACAACCATCATGAATTAAATGCCTTTCATGTTGATGGTTTTTAAAATATTTTTGTACAAATCTAAACCTCCGTGTGTGTGTGTGCGCGTGTGTTCAGTTGCTCGGTTGTGTCTGACTCGGTGATCACATGGACTATAGCCCACCAGGCTCCTCTGTCAATAGGATCCTCTAAGCAAGAATACTGGAGTGGGTTGCCATTTCCTTCTCCAAAACCTCCATGACTGTTTAACAAACACTTGCGGATTTTAAAACTGTGTTATTCTTTGTGTTTCCTTCTGCAACTTTTTTTTTCAACATTGTTTCTGAGAACTCTCCATGCTAATTCTATGTAGACCCCATGTATTCATTTTAACAGCTGCAGTTTTCCATGGTAGACTATGCTACAACTCTCCAGTCCCCTGTAAGGGAGCATTGGGTTTGTTTCTGAGCTTTTGCACAGTAATATGAGGGTCATTCTCACACAGGCCTCCTTGTGTACCATGTAATCTAAGTTTCCTACGTATTACCAGGTTGCTCTATAGTGCCTGAGTACCAAGCTCCTCTCTCCTCAGCAGTGAATGAGAAGTCCTCATCAACCCCTGATATTGTCTGACTTTAAAACATTAATATTTGCTACTATAATGGGCATAAAATTGTCTCTCAGCATTTCAATTTGTATTTTCCTAGTAACTTTGGGGGCTGAACACCTTTTCATTAATTGGCTATCTGAATTTTCTCTTCTATGAATTGCTGCTCATATTCTTTACCCATTTTCAAAACTAAACTTTTCAATCTTTGTTTTCCATCAATTTGTTGGAATGCCCTGTGAGTCCTGGGTACACATTGTTTCTTGATTGTATGCCTTCTCCTAGACTGTGGCTCCATTTTCATTTTTGTTGTTTGCCAAAGCTTTTACTTATATAATCAAATATAACCATGTGGATTTTACCCTATGTCCTTTTTATGAAATTCTCTTCTAAGTTCCTACAGATGTTCTTCTGTCTTTTATTCTAAAAAAGTTCTTCCTCTTACTGATTTTTATGTCCAGTGTGAGGTAGAGATCTAATTTTATTTTATTGCAAACAGATGAACAGTAGTCCCAACGCTACTGACAGGTCTATCCTTTTTTCTCTTTGTAATATCAGTTTTATCCTAAAGCCAGTATCATTCTGTAAGAATGTGAGGCTTTTCTTTTCCTTTGGTCATGCCGTGTGGCATGCAGGATCTTAGTTCTTTGACCAGGGATGGAACCCGTGCCCCCTGCACTGGGGCTGCAGAGTCTTAACCACTGGACCACCAGGCAAGTCCCTAGAACATATGATCTATGATGCCAATGACCTTGGTCTTTCTTGTTCATGGATGTATGCTAAACATCTAGGGCAGTGCCTGGCACATGCTGCTGCTGCTGCTAAGTCACTTCAGTCCTGTCCGACTCTGTGCGACCCCCTAGATGGCAGCCCACCAGGCTCCCCCATCCCTGGGATTCTCCAGGCAAGAACACTAGAGTGGGTTGCCATTTCCTCCTCCAATGCATGAAAGTGAAAAGTGAAAGTGAAATCGCTCAGTTGTGCCCGACTCTTAGTGACCCCATGGACTGCAGCCCACCAGGCTCCTCTGTCCATGGGATTTTCCAGGCGAGAGTACTGGAGTGGGGTGCCGTCGCCTTCTCCCCCATAGTAGCTATTTAAATTTATAGGTAAATGAATGAATATTCAAAAGGCATTTCTGGTGTAGAACACAAGCAAGCATGATTTCTCAATAAAGGGACTTTAATTGGGGAATTTAAAGTGGTTTTAGTGTTTTCCTCTCTTCTTTCTGAGAGGTAGCCCATGTCTCTGAAGAGTCAGAAAAACTTTATAATACCTCATTTGAGAACAATAACTACATGAATTGGATCTTTTCTAGTTAAGAGAAAAAATTGTTTCACTTCAGTAATAGATACCAGAGGAACCATTACATAAACTTTTAAATATAGATATTATGTGGTAACATTTAAGTGTGAATGGCAGAGGAGAAAGAAAGGATAAAATTTGACTGATTGGGTATCAAGTGACTTTGACTCCTACTTCCTGTTTCTTTTTTTTAAGGAATGTAATCAGAAGGCTATAGAGGTTGTCTTGGAAGGGGGTGATCGGCATGTGGGAGGGAAGTTGAGGGCGATGGGTGTGCTCTGTGCAGCAGCCACAATCCTTAGGAAACCGTCATGGACGTTGTCCTTCAGGATTTCATGCAGGTCTGGAATTGAAGGGTTTTTTGAGTCTGCACTCTACTGCTCATGATGTGATAATGGCTGTTTGATGTAAAATCATGGGGAGAAACAAAAAGCACTGAGGAGTTCAGATAATACCATTTATCTAGGAGAGTCAAAAAGAGAGTTTGGGCATAAATACCTTGAACAATAACTTCAGTTGGAAAGAGTTGCTCTCATTGAATTTCTCTGCCCGATAAGATTCCTGCCGTGATGTTGGGGAAATCAGCATCTCCTGAGGAGTCTGCTGCCTGCAGCATTGCAGTCTCAGTGGCCTTTGGCGCTGGCAGTGGAATCCCTCTGTTTCCCTGAGTGCACATAGATGCACACCCTCCGTGTCCACTGTGGCACACAGGGAGTCACCTCAGGGTGCTGGAACCACGCATGGCGGCGACGCACCTGCTGGACAGGCCACATAGTGTGGAGGGGGCTGCTCCAGCGGCCCAGTGGTCAAGAATCCACCTGCAGTGCAGGAGCCGCAGGAGACTTGGGTTCAATCCCTAGGTTGACAAGATCCTTTGGGGAAGGACCTGGCAATCCACTCCTGTATTCTTGCCCAGAGAACCCCATGGACAGAGGAGCCTGGTGGGCTACAGTCCACAGGGTTGCAAAGAGTTGGACATGACTGAAGCAACTTAATAAGCACACACACACTGGTATAGAGGATGGATTGGGATGGATTATCCTGTTCACAGAGTTGGACACAACTGAGCACCTACACACACACACACACACACACACACACACACACACACACACATATCCTGTTCTCAGGAAATCTGATCATGTTATAGGTGAAAATGTTCACAAGTTTTAATCAATGAGTGATTTATTTATCTGTTGCAACAAATGACATCATTTAATCCCCTTATCAATTTTCTGGGGCCAGAAGCTTCACTTGTCACATGACATGAGATGTGTGAATCCCTCTGTGCTTGAGATGCCTTTAAATCTTTATACTAGTCCAAGGTCATCTGGAGGGAGAGTCGGGTTTCCTGTCTCTCTCCATCCCCTACTATTCATATACTCCTCACTTAGTACCCTTATTATGAGTTGTGTAAAGGTTTGTGTTTTATCTCTATTTAATTGAAAGTTGGTAAACAGAGAGGTCTTTGAGAGCAAGGAGTTGGTATTATTCACTCATAGCTGTGGGCCTGGCACAATGTCTGGAGCTTTAAGGAAGCAGAGTGTGAGGTGAAATGAGATAGAAGCTTGCCTAAATTAGCTGGGCTACACTAGCTTTCCCATGACCCAGGCTAGTGTTCTGTGATTAATCAACTTCCTCTCACTTCAATTTCTATGTGTAAGTTTTTTATGTTTCATTTTCATTGAACTATAGTTGATTTACAATGTTGTATTAGTTTCACGTGAAAAACAAAATGATTCACAAATACATATATATATATACTGTTTTATATTCTTTTACATTATAGGTTATTACAAGATATTGAATATAGTTTCCTGTGCTATATAGTCCTTGTTCGTGTATTATATATATAGTAGTGTGTAACTATTAATCTCAAACTTCTAATTTATCTCTCTCCCCCTTTCCCCTTAGATAACCATAAGTTTATTTTCTATGTTTATTAGTCTATTTCTGTTTTGTAAATAATTTCATTTGTATCCTTTTTTAGATTCCATGTATAAGTGATACCACATGATATTTGTTTTTGTCTGTCTGATTTACTTTGCTTGGTGTGTGCAGTCTTTGATTTTTGTTTATCTGCTTCAGAATTTTAAATTTTTATAGAAATTGGTAGAATTAGATATATAGAGTGATAATTTGTTTAAGGCTCCTTCTAGTTCTGGCCCAGTCTGAATCATTGACTTAGAGTTTCAGAACAATATATAGCATTAAAATAAGTGTTAAATCACAAGTGATAATATCATGGTGAAACTGTAAATTTACCAATATATCAGAACTTTTAGCCAGGGCTAAAAACCCATCTGAACAACTTGAATTTTTATATCCATCTCTCTTAGTACATTAAAAAAAATCAGTTTTCTAAATTCAGAATGTCTGGGGATGAACTCTGTTGTGAAGCTGGTCATCAGAACTGGTAGGGTTTGAGACCTCAACTGAGCAGCATTTTACTGAGGTGTTCACTGGGTCAGGCAAGAATAGTCTGGCCGAGTAATCAGGGTTTTTTAGACAGGCTGCTGGCTATTAGACATATATCTGTGTACGGGATGCTGAAAAGGAAACAGTAAATAAGAAGACATTTAATTCTCTCTCTCTTTTTTTTTTTTTTGCTGATGTCATATATTTGTTGATGGATTATATTTCTGGGAAAAAGGAGGTTTCTAGATAAGTAGTTCCATTCTTTCAAATTGAAAAATATGAAATGTGTTAAGAGTTCCTGGGGACTTGACTGAGTAATCAGTTCTAGGAGCTTTGCCCGTCTATAAGACCCAAATTTGCTTCCCTGCAAGAGTGTATCAGTCCTTGGGGCCTACGGGAAGCCGGTGTTGGCAGCAGCACTTAAATCAGCCCGCTGTTCTTTACTGCAGGCGTTTTCGCCTTGTAGAGACATCATAGTCACGCTGTTGTACACTTTCCCCCCTCATTGTAGATTACATTTTCCAGGTGAACAGAACTTGAAGCCCTCAGATGATATAGCATCCCTGTGAGAAATTATGTAGCTAGTATAGAGACCTATTCCCAAACAATTACCAAATAAAGCAGCCCTCAGAGCCTGCCATTATACTGTGTTACACGCAGTCAAGTACTGCCGTCCGTATCATTTCCGAGGCAGGAAGCGCATCGCTTTAAGTGGCACACGGTCTCCCTTCGTGTCAGACAGACTTTAGATGTGGGCCCCACAAGGTCTTATTTTCTATTTTAGCAGAGACTCATCTTTTCTCTGCCAAACTGTTTTTAATGAGAGGGCTGTAGTTATTACACACTTTCTCCTCTTTCTTTTAGTATTTATAAAGCCAAGAACCCTATAAAAGTTTGCTTTTGTGTGCATATATAGGGATACATATTTTGGTTAAGTGCTGACACCTCTTTTTTTTCTTCCAGAGGAATCAGCTTCCTCTTTTTCGCTTACCTTGCTACACTTTCACTTTTAATACTCTGGTCACTTTCAAATGCCTCAGGGAAGTAAGCTGATGGTTCGGTGGAAATGGGAAGAGTAAGACATTTTCAGAAAGATTTTCTGCGTTGTATTATTTATACATTCGTTGGTGGTATTTATTGTCTTCCTAATATATGAAAAGTTTCAGTATTTTAACTGTCATTCTGGTGTTTTGTTCTAAGCAACAAGCTTAAATCAGTCAGAAGTTTGTAAGGAAGAGACATTTGAAAAAAAAAAACAACTCTCCGAAATGGAACATTAAGGAACCTAACACTGAATCACTAACATGTGTATTTCTGTATACATCATAATAAAGTAAAAACCATGAAAGCTTAGTTCATTTGATCAAAATGACATGTCTTTAATAGCAGTTTCTTTTCTTTCAACATTTTACCCCATTAGTTACTTATTTAATAATCAAAGAGATAAATATTAATTTGGTTTCAGAGACCTGAGTCCTCACTAAGTGAATGATTTTGTTCATCTCTTTGGTAATTCAGAGTTATAATTCATTAATGTAGTAATATGTGATGCTTCTTCGTACCTATGAAGATTTCCCAGTATGGTAGAGACTGCTGGTGCCCTTGTTATGAATAAAGTATGCCCCACTGTGAAAAGACACAATCGTATAAAATGAAAACAATAGGAAGAAGTAAGCCTTCTGAGCAACCTCATGTACAGGGTCAATGTATTGTGTACTTTGCTGTACAGACATCTCATTTGATCCTCAAAAGTTGTAAGTAAAGTGTTACTGTCCCCATTTTACAGGTGAGGAAACGAAGGCTCAACAAAAGTGAACAACTGGCTGAAAAATAGAAAGATGGAAAGAAAAGAAATATGTTTTTCTGATGCCAAAGCCTTCACTTATTCTCATCATGCATCAGAATGATTTTGGTAAGTGGAGGGGGAGAACTGCCATTCAAGAAACATACTACTTTGCATTTAGAATTCACTACTATGATATGATGGAGCCATTCTTTACTCTTTTGGATTTAAGTTAAGGGTTCTGTAGGAAGGGAGGGAGGAAGAAATTTTCAGAAATAGTTTCTCACTTGTATTATTATTATGTGTCTGTTTATTGACCTTATTATCTTCTGGTGGGTGGAAACCTTCAACATCTCAGTTGTTATTTTAAATTTTCTAGGGAAAAAGACACCTGAAACAGTCCTCAATCTTAAACTAGGACCTCTAGCCTTAAGTAACTGACTATTCTCCTGTAAAACAGATTCATCTAAAATGTGTCCTTTTAGCCTTTGTGTTTGATGATATGAATGTCTCCAGTATGTTAATTAATATTGTGCTTATTTTGGGTATGATTCATGTGTCTTCCCAGCCTGATTGTGCACTGAATCTTATTAAAATGAATCAGTATTTCTCCGAGCTGACATTGGGCCTAAAATGTCCCAAGCAGTGTTGGTTATTAAATAGTATGTTAAATGTTATTTGGTCTCTTTGTGCTTTTTATGTGTGTAATGACTTATATGTACTTTCACTGACCTTCAGGGAAGAAATATAAAATATACAAAGAAATTCTGGTTATTTGAGAAATAGTAACTCCCTGATGGCTCAGACAGTAAAGAATCTGGCTGCGATGTGGGAGACCTGGGCCCGATCCCTGGATTGGGAAGATCCCCTCCAGCAGGCCATGGCGAGAATCCCCATGGACAGAGGAGCCTTATGGGCTACATCCATGGGGTTGTGAAGAGTTGCACACAACTGAGTGACTAAGCACAGCACGGCACAACTGAAGTTTTGGCACATGGATAATGAGCAAATGGTAAGTGCCAAGTGCTAATTTTTCTTTCAAAAAAGAATAATTTGAAGCATACTTATTTCATTGTAAACCAGAAAACTGTGACTGTGTTTCTTGTCTCCCGTGTGCATGCATGCTAAGTCACTTTAATCGTGTCTGACCCTGAGATCCTATGGACTGTAGCCCACCAGGCTCCTCTGTCCATGGGCTTCTCCAGGCAAGAATACCGGAGTGGGTTGCTATACCCTCCTCCAGGGGATCTTCCCGACCCAGGGATCGAACCTGTGTCTTTTACGTCTCCTGCACTGGCAGGCGGGTTCTTTACCACTAGTGCCACCTGGGAAGCTCCTTTTTGTCTCCTAGATATCAGTTAATCTTAACATGTTTGCAGTCACATCACATTCATTTTTAATAGGAGCATTAAATAAAGATGATTAGGTTTAGCCAGAAGTTAAGAGCTTTTAAAATGTATCAGTTTCAGATGTCAGATTCCCAAACCTCCCCTCTATCCACTTACTTTTTCTAAATGCACTTGTCCTCCTCCCCATTCTACTATCCAAATCTTAGAATCCAAGTAGTTTTGCAATCTGTAGATAAAACTAGATTCTACATCTGAATGCAAGCATGAGAACAGTGAAATTTTAAGTGCACTTGATTACTAAATTCAGTGCTATGTCAGCAGGTAATACTATAGTAGACTGACATATTGAATTGTTCTACGTCCAGAGATTTAAACTCATGTCAGCACATACTCCCTTCACTTCAGGCTGTGCACGAACACGAGGCAACTTTGAATATGTTATGATGTAATCGGTATAGATAGAAGCTGCAGGAAATCTATAAAGAGAAACGTAATGGTAAACCTCCATGGACCTGGTTCTTTGGAGGTCATCTGAGAACTTTGTCTTCTCCAGATCGTCACAGTCATGCCCATTGGCATCACTTTTCCACTCCCCATGGGAATTCCAGGATCCCAAGGAACATGTTGAATGATCTCTAGAGTCAGGAATTAGATGAAGAAAGATTAAATCTTTGTACCAGACACCTCACTGAAAGCTGTCGTTAGTTATTGTTGTCTCTTTAATCTGACTCAATACTTTCAGGAACATTTTACAGGTAATAGAAATTGCTTGACAACATGTTAGATTGAATGTTCTGTCAAAGCCATTCCTCTTAAAGCTTGGCATTATGTCCTATGATATTGTATTACTTTTCGCATGAGTAATATTGGTGCTTAGAAACTGCTATGGGAAGGTAGCCTGCAGAATGTCTAAGTATGGCTCCTAACTGTTTTTATGATTTTGGTTCATCTGCCTACACACACTACTTTCTTGCATGTATATAAAGGGAAATCCCATAGTCATCGATGTGTGTGCCTTATATAAATACACTAAACAAGACCCACATGGCCTCACATTTTTGAGGTAGTCAGATACAACTCTGGATAGAATACTGTTGAGATATTTTATTGGAAAGGCATCAGAAACAGAAGTATCAGCTTCATCCTCAAAGGAGTTTTCAATCTGGTGGATGAGATAGAATATACATAGATGTGAGTTACTTGAACTTTACAATTCACCCTGCAAATAAGTGGAGGCCCAGTGCACCAGGCTAAGGAGGCTCACAAGAAGGTGGTATTCAACAGTATTACATCAAGGAGGACTTCAGGAGGTGGCAAACTTTTTGAATTTTTTTCTAAAAAGCTTAAAATATATATATCATTACAAGTGATCTGAAAGTTCAAATAATTCAGAATTACATACAGTACTGGGTATAAATTTTCCCTCATAACTTTTCTCCAACTTACTA
>SJYC01031121.1:0-10847 GCA_006408675.1 Madoqua kirkii
TGAATATGACTTTTAACTTGTCAACATGTATTAGAAATTTCCTCATGTTAGCATATGTATATGTGTTTTATCTTTTTGAAAAATTTTATATAGCATGAATGTATCATAACTAAAACTTTCATTTACTGATATATATTTTCTATCACAACCAGCACTGTGATGAAAATCCTTGAAATTAATTCATTGATTTATTTATCTAATTTTTTTGGCTTATTACATGTCAGATATTGTCTTAGGTATGGCAAAAATGAACACAAAACACAAAATAAACAATAATAAAAATATATGGTTTCTGCCAGATTTGAAACCAGGCTGAGGTGAGTGAGCCATCTATCTTAGGCCCAAAATTTAACCTCAGTAATCAAGACAAGGGACTTTCCAGGTAGCTCAGTGGTAAGAATCCACCTGCCAATGGAGGAGACACACGAGAGAGAAGTTCAATCCCGGAACTGGAAAGATCTCCTGGAAGGGGAAATGTTAACCCACTCTAGTATTCTTGCCTGAGAAATCCCTTGGAGAGAGAAGCCTGGTGGGCTACAGTCCATGGGGTCTCAAAGAGCTGGACACGACTGAGTGACTGAGCATTCATGCAATCAAGATAAATAATATTTTAATATACTTAAAAAATAAAATTTTAAAATTCTATGATAAAATATGACATTTTGAACAAAAGCAGATTCTGTGCTTAGCTTGCACTAAGGAGATATTAAATAATCACAAAATTACTATTTTATTTTTATTAATATTATTTATAAACTGTGATTTAAAAAAGAAACGGTAGGACAGTAAAAAAGAGGATTTGGGGCTAAATTATATTTAGGTTTCAGAGACTGTCACAGATTAGGTTCCTTGAAAAGCCATTTCAAAGATTAGCATATAGGGATTTATTAAGGCATGTTCTTGGGATGAACTCCCAAGAGGGAAAGAAGAGAAGTGGGATTTAGCAGGATAAGATTTGGCTGCATTTGCAGTGCTGTGTCACGGACACCTCAGGTGATCCTCTAGGGAATTCTGAAGATAGGATGACTTCTCAAAGCCCTACTAAGTTAGGATGGTGGGTCTGGGCTTTTCAGTCCTCATGTCAATGTCACTTGATGTGGACTGCCCAGGAATGCGGTGTGTCCCTGGGCCAGTTGGCTGTCTTCATTTAAGGCAGTTCCTGAGAGGGTTGACCGTGGGCTGCTGGCTGCACTCCCAACATCTTGGCAATAAGTGTTTCATTTTTGAAGGGTGGGGGGCTGAGAGGCACATCAGAGAAATGACAGGGTCCATCAGAGAGCTTTTCCAGAGGACTTGAGGCCTGCTGGTGAAGTAATAATGTGAAATTCATTCAGTAAGTATTTACGAAGCTGCTGTGATATGATGAGCCTGTTTTAATTTCTGGGAAATACAGCAGAGAACAAAGACAAATTTTTTAATTGAAAACTTATGCTGTGCCATACCATGTATTAAACCTTTCCCATGAAATATTTGATTCTTTGCTTTTGATGAACTTGTAAATTAGGTCCTATTATTACTTCTATTTAATAAATGAGGAAAGTGAGGTTCAGAGATTTTGCATCTTACTCAGAGTCCAAGAGTTAACAGAGTTGGAAGTAGGATTTGAACCTGAAGTTTTCATACTGTAGATCCTTGGGTATACTTGACCTCAATAATTCTCCTTATTGTGTGCATTTTAGACTATTTCTATATTTTGATATCTGGAAGTATAGTAGTTGGGTCAAAATGCATATGCATATGCATTTTAAAGTGTTGGTTTGCTGACTAAGGTCCGCCTAGTCAAGGCTATGGTTTTTCCTCTGGTCATGTATGGATGTGAGAGTCGGACTATGAAGAAGGCTGAGCGCCAAAGATTGATGCTTTTGAACTGTGGTGTTGGAGAAGACTCTTGAGAGTCCCTTGGATTAAGAGACAGAAAGTGGAGAGTGAAAAAGTTGGCTTAAAGCTGAACATTCAGAAAACGAAGATCATGGCATCCGGTCCCATCACTCCTTGGGAAATAGATGGGGAAACAGTGGAAACAGTGTCAGACTTTATTTTTGGTGGTTCCAAAATCCCTGCAGATGGTGACTGCAGCCATAAAATTAAAAGACGCTTACTTCTTGGAACAAAAGTTATGATCAACCTAGACAGCATATTGAAAAGCAGAGATACTACTTTGCCAGCAAAATTCCATCTAGTCAAGGCTAAGGTTTTTCCAGTAGTCATGTATCAACGTAAGAGTTGGACTGTGAAGAAAGCTGAGTGCCGAAAAATTGATGCTTTTGAACTGTGGTGTTGGAGAAGAGTCTTGAGAGTCCCTTGGACTGCAAGGAGATCCAACCAGTCCATTCTGAAGGAGATCAGCCCTGGGATTTCTTTGGAAGGAGTGATGCTAAAGCTGAAACTCCAGTACTTTGGCCACCTCATGGGAAGAGTTGACTCATTGGTAAAGACTCTGATGCTGGGAGGGACTGGGGGCAGGAGGAGAAGGGGATGACCGAGGCTGAGATGGCTGGATGGCATCACGGACTCGATGCAGGTGAGTCTGAGTGAACTCCGGCGGTTGGCGATGGACAGGGAAGCCTGGCGTGCTGTGATTCATGAGGTCGCTTGACTGAGCCACTGAGCTGAACTGAAGTCTCAGTCCCTTTCCTGAAGATTCTGTCATGAAATGGAATGTGGGTCCCTAGCATACTCCCCTTCATCTTCTCCTTCCCAGTTGAAGGCAATCTCTTCTCCTTCCCTTACTACCTTCTTTCCTCTGCCCTTCAGGGGCCGCTATGATAACCACTTTAATGAATTTAGAACAGGGAGTGGGAGTTAGTGTGGGGGTGGGAAGGTGGGTGTTGTGTGTGCTCCGTTGTGTCTGACTCTCTTAAGACCCCATGGACTGTATCCCACCCCAGGCTCTTCTGTCCATGGAATTTCCCAGGCAAGAATACTGGAGTGGGTTGCCATTTCCTCCTCCAGTGAATCTTCCCAACCCAGGGATCGAACTCACACCTCTTGGATTGACAGGCAGATTCTTTACCACTGAGTTCACATAGATGTTAGCTTCTTATGGAAATTCGGAAAATCTGGCTTTTTTTCATGACAATAACCAGCAGGGGAAGAGAAAGGCTCTCCTTTCTTCTGAACAGGCCAAGCCCAGCCCATTGCACTAGTTAACAGCACCTGCCTGACCTGAGGAGTATGTGACTTTGGAAGGTTCTGCTGTGATTTTTCACAAAAGCCAAGCAGAAGGGGTAGAACATAAATATAGGCATAAGTGAGGGGGTATAGAAGATCTGGTTATCTTTAAAAAACTTGAAGAGAAACAAACTACAAAATAATAGCAGAATAAATCATCCCTCCACATTCATAATAAAATGGCTATCATATTCAGAGATTGCATCACATCCTAGGCCCTTAAAAGAGGCAATACCATTTAATCCTCACAAAAATCATGTGACTGAGGACTAGTTAACCCTGGTTTACTGATGGGAAAACCGAGTTTCAGGGCAAAGTGATTTGGCTAAGCCACAAAGCTGCTAGGTTGAGAGACTTGGAATGAAGCCTCGTATGTCTTTACTGTGGGGCTATATTGTCCCCCCTCGTATAGACATTAATGGTCTTTCTTTAAGGGATTAAAAGCATGGAAATTAGTTGCCAAGTTTAATAGGGTCAGATTGGAAGTCATCTTGACACTGGGTACTAACTGCTAAGTGTCCTCCCGGTTCCTCTTCTAGAAGGAGGCTATTTATTTCTAAGCACCACTTGAAGATCAGAGTGGCACCATGCTTTTACTAATAGCAGTTACCAACAGATATGTTACTTTTATTAGTTCTTGGAGTTTGCTTTAAATTTTACTAAGTCGGCATGTGTATGTGGGGAGGGGACCAGAAGAAGCAAGGGGCTGACGAAGGGGAACACAGCTCATGATGCCTCCTGTGGTGGCCACAGAAGTGTTGAAAAGATAAAAATATATAGAGAGATCCACTACCAGGAAAGTGGCCTGCCAAAATGTAAAACAGCTACAGAAATTGAAACGCTTGAAATGAGTCAGAAAGCTCTGTTTGGTTCTAGGAAATCCCTAGAAATAGAAAGCTACCTAACATAAACTTTTAGGTTGACAAACATGATTTCAGAATCAAGCATTTAATCACACCGGTTAGTTTGAATTTGCATGTTTAGAGTGTAATGAATCTCACATTATGGAATGGACCCAAATTTTACATGTTATTAGCATTTACTGATGTATTTTGAAACAGTAATTGACATTTTATAAACTTATAACAAATTTTTTCTCATGAATTTAAGTTGAAATATGATTTATGCAAGAACTGAAGTTAGTACTACTAAATATCACATATGAGAGGAAATTAGATTGCAGAATAACGGATGAGGAGGCTCTAGATGCTGATAGAATTATAATTCCATTTCTAGGTGGGGTAAATGGGAAATTTTATGTCATTGGTTTTGTAGTTATAAAAACAAAAAGCAAACCATGCCAACTAAGTTGATGACTTTTCAGTAGCTATGATGAGTTGATTTTAAAAGTGATAGTGTCATTTGGGGTAAAAATTTAGAGAAAAAGAACTATGTGAAAATTTTACTATGTGAAAAAGTCCCTTAGTTTCTTAGTTTTAATGATTTGTCAGATTTTTTTTCTGACCTGAGATTATTCTTTGGCATTCAAGGGTGGTTTACAGTCCAGATTTTTGGCCCTGGCAGATATACTAATGCAAAACAATGAGGTATATTGATGGCAGTTCCTGATTCTTTTACAGCTATTAGGTAAGGTCTGAGATTGTTCATATAAAAAGGTAATAACTAAATGGCATTTACTACATTTAAGTCTTGAACTAAGGAATCATTTGTGTTACCATTGTACAGCTGAAACAGAGGCTAAAAGAAGTAAAATGACTTGTTTAAGGTCACCAGCATGCAAATGGCAGAGGCAGGTACCCAAACTCTTATCTCCTGGATATTCTTTCCATTGGAGACCCTTAGTTTCAGTGCTCTGACTTCCCTTTTCTGAGAGTTTAATGCTAAACAAGTGTTTTACACTCTGATAACCTTGTATTTTGCTTGTTGTTGTTGATCTGTTTTGCTAATATTCTTTGAGTATTGTCAGTGTGGACGTATTTGTTAGACTGCTCAACAGAGGACATGTTAAATAACAACACTGGTATTGTATCAAAAAATTTAGATTGTGGTAAAATCTGTAAACTTATGTGACCAGTTTCTTCAACAAAGAGTTTCAAGGAAAAAAAAAAAGTGGAAGTGAGTACCTATCAGGTGGCCAAAGTACTGGAGCTTCAGCGTCAGTCCTTCTAATGAAATCTAATATTTAAGATATTAAAAAAAACTATCTTTTAGAGATACTTATTGAAAGAGATGAATTGATACGACATTAGGAAAGTGAAAGTCCTCTCTGACTCTGTGCGCCCTGGTGGACTATACAGTTCATGGAATTCTCCAGGCCAGAATACTACAGTGGCTAGCCTTTCCCTTCTCCAGGGGATCTTCCCAACCCAGGGATCAAACCTCAGTCTCTCACATTGCAGGTAGAGTCTTTACCAGCTGAGCCACAGGGTAAGCCCAAGAACACTTAAGTGGGTAGCCTATTTCTTCTCCAGGGGATCCACAGGAATTGAACTGGGGTCTTCTGCATTGCAGGTGGGTTCTTTACCAACTGAGTTATCAGGCATTTCCTTCAAATACCTGTTCCTCTGCAACGGATGAAGATGACTGGTCTTCAGCTGATTATTTCCCAAACTGCGTTTTGGGTACCTGGGGGTTCTTATATTATTCGATCCATTTTTGACTCTGACATTTTCTGCAGAAGAATGTACTGAACCCAAAGTAGATCATTACGTTGGTTTTATTTTGCATAATGCCTTATTTCAGGGAGGCCTCTAAAGGGGCCTGAAAATGTTTTAGAAGTAGTCTAGTCCGGTCTCCACATCCTCCTTTTCTTTGGGGCACAAAGCGGAGATGGGGTGGTGGGGTGGAGTGAAGGAGAAGAAATTGTTCTCTCTTCCTCCTCCTCCCACTGATCCCGCCCAAGAACCAGTTTCAAACTAGGTGCTTTCCAAAAGACTGCTGCTGCTGCTGCTGCTGCTGCTTCTGCTGCTGCTGCTGCCAAGTCACTTCAGTCGTGTCCGACAAGACTTCTAATCTTCCCTAAAATAAAGCCTGAAGTGTGTGGGGGAGAAGGCATGGAAAGGGGGAAATGTCATCTAAAATGAAGCTTTTAGATGCTTTTTAATTTCTGGTCTTGATTTCGCTGATTACTTTGTCGTTAGGGGTAGAAGAACCTATACCTTTAATTTGCCTGCCCACGTGACAATGTTTTTGTTTTAGGGTAGTTTTTACTGTACAGGAAATTCTCAGCGAGCTTACGTCACTGCCAGCAGTTACAGCAGTTACCGTAATGACGCTACTTTAGTTTACAAAGCGTGAAACCTGAGCTGCCGTCAGGACAATTTTAGTTGATTTTATTTTTTTTATTTTTTTTTTAGTTGATTTTAGAGTTCAGACTTAAATCATTATTTTTCCAGGATTTAACTTTTAAGCAGTGTTGACATTGGTGGCCTGAACAGAGCTAGCTTTTTTAGTTTTCTAAATCTATATTGATGTATTTCCCAGGTTTTGTTTAGGACGAAAAGCAGAGAATACGTTACATTCACTTTCCGTACTGGGAAAGTACGGGAAGGTTTTTACTTCAGTAGTGCGCCTGCGCGGTTGATCTCCACGAAGTCGCCCGCTTTCCCCGGTCCGGCTAGCAGGGGGCGCTGTGAGGTAACGGCTAGTGTTTTTTTCAGGGCTCTGGAACGTAGCGTAAAAGGGTAGGAGGTGAGGCGGGCTGAGGGACGTTCTATCCTCGACTGCCCTGATCTCTATCACCCTTTGTCCTCCGGCGTTCCCGGGGCTCTGGGCCTGCGGGCCTGGTTGCTAGGCGGAAGCCGGGAACTGCAGCGGCTGTGGCGGTAGCAGCCCGGGTGTGTGAAAAAGCTTTTACGCCGGCGGCAAAAGGTCCTGTGGTGGCGGGCTCGTGACTCCCTGCGGACAGGCCAGGCCAGGAGGCCGACCGGCTTTTGCCTTGAGTCGGGACCGGGTTGCGGGTGGACTGGCAGCCTCGGGCCGGGGAGCCGGGCGCGCCGCAGGCTGACCGCCGAGCGGGATCCGGGTGTCTGGGGCTGTGGGCGGGCGGCGAGAGCCTCGCCGGGAATTCGGCCAGGGATAGCGGGCTGCCCGCCACTCACCTGGGCCCCTCGTCCTCCCGGCAGACCCCCGCCTACCGGCCGCCGACCGCCACCATGGTCTCCAAGTCCGACCAACTGCTCATCGTCGTGTCCATCCTAGAAGGTGAGTGACTGGGGACTTGGCGTTTGCAGCTGCTGCTTCCTAAATGTTAGCGGAGTAGTGTGGGACCGAGGCTTTGTTAGCCCGAAGAACCCTGTCATCCTCGCTGGTGCGGTCCCCAGAGACTTGTTTGAAGTGGTATGCTGTCAGGTCTGTTGGGCAGTTGATTTAAAATCCCCCAAGGGAGTGGGAGTATGAGAGCTATTAAGGGTAGGTGGTATTTAGCATGGTTAGCCGTAGACCCAGAGAATGTTGGAGAAGGTTTCCAACAAAAGCAGCATATCGATGCTCCTTATCATATGAGCTGAAAAAGTACCTGGAAAGCACATTCTGTTCAGCGACCTCCTGGTATCAGTGTTGAGAACTTTGCTTTGACTCAAATACACATTTCTTGCATTTTTCAGAAGTGTTTTTGTGTTCTTGCATTTTCAGATAACTTTGTGCGGGGCCCTTCCGTTTACAGGTCTCTACTGGGTGCTTAGAGGACTAGAGTTGTCAAGGGGGTCTATTGCACATGCCCGGAAGCTGAGTTTGTTTGGAGACTCCCTGAGTGTCAGGCACTGTGCTGGGAATTAAAACGCAACAGACCTGGTTCCGAAAGCTACCGGGGTAGCCTGGAGAACAATAAAGCATATCAAGGTGTGGAAGAAGGAGTAACGCCTCTGTCTGGGGATGCTGGGAACGTTTTCCCAAAGGAGATGACTTTTTTTGTTTGGTCCTAAAGAATGATTAAAAGTTTGTCAGGGGGAGAAAAAAGGAAGGGAGGGCATTCCAGGCAAAGGGAAGAGCCAGTGGTGTTTAAGGGATCGTAAAGCCAGACATGTTCTTTGATTGCTTGAATTCAGTGTGGTTGGAGAACAGGAAAGTGGAGGATATAGGAGTTGATGGGTAAATTGAGATTAGGTTTTGAATAATATGACAAGAAGGAGTCATCTGGAATGGTGAGAGGCTGGCCTTCCGGGGAGATATCTCATGGAGGCCTGGCACTCTTTGGGAGGTTAGAGGAAAGGAAACATTTGGAGGAGAAGATAGGCCAGAATCTGTAGTGCTGGGGAAGATTTAACTGTTAGGTTACTGACTGTTTAAAGACATAGGACTAAAATCCCCTTGTAATTTGGTGAACAAAAAGCTTTTGGACTGTGGCCCATGCTATGAGGTAACAGAAATGTAAGGCACTTTCTTTCCCTTCAAGGTTGAGAGTTCTGTTTCCTTAGGAAGGTCAAATTAATGTGTGGGACATAATATGTTGGGATGTAATGTAAATAAAGTAAAAATAAATGATACAGTCTGTAAATACAGATTTGGGAGGTGGATGAGGTTGATGGCCGAAGTGCCTTGGTTGGTAAGTAATCAAGGATAGAAGAGTCACTCCAGGCGATTAGACAACTCAGACCACTGTGGGACTGAGTATGGTGGTTTCTAGAGAGCCTGGAATGGGGAACGTCAGTTAGGTGTTGCTATGAACATATGCAGACCGCCAAGCTGCTCCTCCTCCTGTGTTTGTATTTCCGTTCATTGTAACCACGCCGTTGCTTCAAGCCAAGACCCTGAGAGGCATTGTCTTCCTGGGTTCCCTCTCCATCCCCAACATCCAGATGGTCACCAAGTGTTGATTTTATTTTAAAAATAATAGTAGGTACTTTATATAACTTTTTTAAAAATGTAAACTTTTAAATGAACGAGTTTCCATTGTGGGTGCCTTGCTGTGGGGCTGTCATTATCCCCCTAATCTTCTGTAGTAATCTTCTCAGTAGTCTGTTTCATAAATGTCTTCAGAAAACACTGTCCACCTTACTGTCAGGGGTAACTTCTGAAATGCCAGTCTAATATTCTTAAAGCCCTTTGATGTGCTGAGGGATAGGGTCCTGCTTAGAGTGGCATACATGGCCCTTTAGGGTGGACTTGTGACCTCCCTGTTCAGCCTTCTCTCTCCTGCTGTGTGTTCCCGGCCCTTCAACTATTTGAACTGCTTGCAGTTTCTTGGCTATGCTTCTAGAAGTGCTTTTTATTCAAAAGAAGATCACTGAGCCTCTACCGTGAGCAAACCTTGGCCTAAGTACCAGATTCCACGGATGAGAATGACAAGGGTTTCTGTTTTCAAGGTCTTTGTCTTTGGGACGATGCAGGCGTTTCCCTGGTGGCTCAGACGGTAAAGTGTCTGCCTCCAATGCGGGAGACCTGGGTTCAGTTCCTGGGTCGGGAAAAATCCCCTGGAGAAGGAAATGGCAATCCACTCCAGCACTCTTGCCTGGAAAATCCCATGGACGGAGGAGCCTGATAGGCTTCAGTCCATGGGGTCGCAAAGAGTCGGAAACGACTAAGCGACTCCACTCACTCACTCAGGCACCTGTTCCCGTACTTATCCTGTTTTCATGCTAATTGGAAGTTGTAGTCAGGATAGTCTGAAATCATAGGGTGTTTTGGACACATCTGAAATTCATTTGTGAAACAGTGATCGATTAGAGCAGCCAACAGTGAGGTCCTGTGAGAGGCCCCTGAGTTGTGACCGGGAGAGCCGTGCCCAGTGTGGCAAGCCTCTTCATAGGGAGTTTCAGATGAGAACTTTAGGTGGACACTGACGGGTTTGCAATCAAGGTCCTTATGACCAGCTTAATTCCTTTTAAGCAGCTTGAACCAGAGTAAGTAGCAGGAGGGATGTGCTTATTTAACAGTGGTTAAACTCCCCTCGTGGAAACCCCCTCAACAGACCTGCAGACATTTTGGCTTTAAGATGCTTAGTGCTTATTTCTTTTTTAGTGTGTGTGTGTGTGTTTTTTTTTTTAACTGTGTTAAGTCTGTTTCCACTAGACCCTCAACTCTTCAAGAACACATACTCTGTTTTCTTCCTTTTGCATCCCATTTTCTGGTGTTAACCTAACTCTGAATATGTCTTCAGCAAACTGAAGGAATGAAGTCAGGCAGTACAAATGAACCATAATGCATAGAGAGAATATTTTAATATTTCTTGATAGTGTATAGTGTTGTCATTGAAAATAACATGAATGAATGAATGTGTTTATTTTCCTTTGGCTAATTTGTAAAGTATCCTTTACTGTGTTAGTTCAGTTCAGTCACTCAGTGGTGTCCAACTCTTTGAGACCCCATGGACTGCAGCATGCCAGCCCTCCCTGTCCATTGCCAACTCCCACAGTTGACTCAAACTCATGTCCATTGACTCATGGATGGATGCCATCCAACCTTCTCGTCCTCTGTGGTCCCCTTCTCCTTCTGCCTTCAATCTTTCCTAGCATCAGGGTCTTTTCAAATGAGTCAGTTCTTCAGATCACATGGCCAAAGTATTGGAGTTTCAGCATTAGTCTTTCCAATGAATGTTCAGGACTGATTTCCTTTAAAATGGACTCGTTGGATCTCCTTGTCATCCAACACCATGTGGTTCTCCAACACCACAGTTCAAAAGTGTCATTTCTTCTGCGTTCAGCTTTCTGTATAGTCCAACTCTCACATCCATACATGACCACTGGAAAAATTACAACTTTGACTAGATGGACCTTTGT
>SJYC01031122.1:0-14053 GCA_006408675.1 Madoqua kirkii
GATAGATCACATCCTGGGCCACAAAGCTAACCTTGATAAATTCAAAAAAATTGAAATTTGCCATACTTTTAAATGTCCATCAGAAGATTGTGACTAAGGAGGCAGTGAGCAGCTAGAAAGAACATCAGGTTATCTGAAGTGGGTTTACCTTTGAATTTCCAAATCAAATAGGTAAAGGATTCTATTTGGCTCTCCTATTGTGGCTACACAGAGAGGCAGAAGTCCACGTCTGGACCAGAGCGGGAAGAGTCCTGTCTCACTTTGCAGTCCTCTCCCATTTTTCCTTTAGTTATTGATACGCACTGAAGTGCATCCGTGTTTAGTATTCATAGGGACAAATGTCAATCAATATAGTGAGAGCTAATGGACAGGACACTTGATTGGGGGATGAGAGTTTGGGGCGTTCTAAACATATTTCATCACTAATAAAGAGCTTGAAGGGTGAGACACATTGTAATTATTACCCCTTAAATGTAGAAATTACAAAAACACAGGTCTCTGTCAAGCTGATTATAAATATACAAAAACCTTCCATAAACTCCTCTTTTTCATGAAACAAACTTTTTATTTTTTATTTTTTTTGCAGTTTGTGGAGTAGTAACTTACTGCTGTCAAAACTGTCTCTCTACTTCTGACTTTTCTCCTCGGTCTCCTCTGCTTTAAAGATTAAAGTTATTTTAGAGTTAAAATAATCCATGCTAAATGCCCTGCTAAATGTTCTTTCTGAAGTCTTTGTGCACATACACTATCATCAAAAGTCTTTTCCTGGATGTCTGTGTCCTTCAAAATGTTAGCAAAATCCACTTTGGTACTAGAGAACTCACTTGCCCTTAATCTGTCATCTTGTCCAAAGGACAGATCTTCATTCCTTCCTGTCAACCAGGGTCTCCACTTAAACATCCTCAGGTCTCTAAACCAAACATGCTCAGTAAAACTCATCATCTCCTTTCTTTCCTTGTTCCAAACTCACTCCTCCCACTATGGTATCATTCCCAGTTAACACCTTCATCACTTTTTACAACTGCCCTGCTAGACACTTTGTGTATTGTACAGGAGGCAGGGATCAAGACCATCCCCAAGGAAAAGAAATGCAAAAAAGGCAAAATGGCTGTCTGAGGAGGTCTTACAAATAGCTGTGAATAGAAGAGAAGTGAAAGACAAAGGAGAAAAGGAAAGATATAAGCATTTGAATGCAGAGTTCCAAAGAACAGCAAGGAGAGATAAGAAAGCCTTCCTCAGTGATCAATGCAAAAAAATAGAGGAAAACAATAGAATGGGAAAAACTAGAGACCCCTTTAAGAAAATTAGGCATACCAATGGAATATTTCATACAAAGATGGGCACAATAAAGGACAGAAATGGTATGGACCTAACAGAAGCAGAAGATATTAAGAAAGATGGCAAGAATACACAGAAAAACTATATAAAAAGATGTTCATGACCCAGATAATCACAATGGTGTGATCACTCACCTAGAGCCAGACATCCTGGAATGCAAAGTCAAGCGGGCTTTAGGAAGCATCACTATGAACTAAGCTAGTGGAGGTGATAGAATTCCAGTTGAGCTATTTCAAAGCCCCAAAAATGTTGCTCTGAAAGTGCTGTACTCAATAGGCCAGCAAATCTGGAAAATTCAGCAGTGGCCACAGGACTGGAAAAAGTCAGTTTTCATTCCAATCCCAAAGAAAGGCAATGCCAAAGAATGCTCCAACTACTGCACAATTGCACTCATCTCACATGCTAGTAAAGTAATGCTCAAAATTCTCCAAGCCAGGCTTCAAGAATACATGAACTGAGAACGTCCAGATGTTTAAGCTGGATTTAGAAAAGGCAGAGGAACCAGAGACCAAATTGCCAACATCTGTCGGATCATTAAAAAACAAGAGAGTTCCAGAAAAACATCTGCTTCTTCTTTATTGACTATGCCAAAGCCTTTGACTGTGTGGACCACAACAAACTCTGGAAAATTCTGAAAGAGATGGGAATGCCAAACCACCTGACCTGCCTCTTGAGAAATCTGTATGCAGGTCAGGAAGCAACAGTTAGAACTGGACATGGAACAACAGACTGGTTCCAAATAGGAAAGGAGTACGTTAAGGCTGTATATTGTCACCCTGCTTATTTAACTTATATGCAGAGGACATCATGAGAAATGCTGGGCTGAATGAAGCACAAGGTGAAATCAAGATTGCTGGGAGGAATATCAATAACTTCAGATATGCAGATGACACCACCCTTATGGCAGAAAGTGAAGAGGAACTAAAGAACCTCTTGATGAAAGTGAAAGAGGAGAGTGAAATAGTTGGCTTAAGTATAAACACTCAGAAAACGAAGATCATGGCATCCGGTTCCATCACTTCATGGGAAATAGATGGGAAAACAGGGGAAACAGTGACAGACTTTATTTTAGGGGGCTCCAAAATCACTGCAGATGGTGACTGCAGCCATGAAATTAAAAGACTCTTGCTTCTTGGAAGAAAAGTTATGACCAACCAAGATAGCATATTAAAAGGCAGAGACATTACTTTACCCTCAAAGGTCCATCTAGTCAAAGCTTTGGTTTTTCCAGTAGTCATGTATAGATGTGAGAATTGGACTATAAAGAAAGCTGAGCACTGAAGAACTGATGCTTTTGAACTGTGGTATTGGTGAAGGACTCTTGAGAGTCCTTGAACTGCAAGGAGATCCAACCAGTGCATCCTAAAGGAAATCAGTCCTGAATATTCATTGGAAGGACTGATGTTAAAACTGAAACTCCAATACTTTGGCCACCTGATGTGAAGAACTGACTCATTTGTCAAGATGATTTCCCTGATGCTGGGAAAGATTGAAAGTGGGAGGAGAAGGCGATGACAGAGGATGAGATGGTTGGATGGCATCACCGACTCAATGGACATGAGTTTGAGTAAGCTCCGGGAATTGGTGATGGACAGGGAGGCCTGGTGTGTTGCAGTCCATGGGGTTGCAAAGAGTCAGACACGGCTGAATGACTGAACTGAACTAGACCCTTTGGAATTAGTTGCAGCTTTGTCTATTTCTCTCCATTCTGCCTCCTCACCACTGGGGCACACACTCATTTTTCTTGGGTTAGGCATTGTACCTGTTCTGTCTGTGCCTTTCCTACCACTTCTTACCATCTCATCACTGGATGACTTCAATACCCTTTTAACAGAAACCCCTGTGTTCAGCTTCTTTTTTCTTAAATCCATTCTTCCAGTTGAGGCCATGAAGTAGTTCTAAAATCAAGGCTTATGTCATGCCCATTCCCAACATTTGTGATGGCTAACCTTTGCATGAGACCAAACTCTAAAGAAAGCATACTCATGTCACATTCTCCTCCCAGTGTATTCACCGTATACTCTGCCCTACACTGAACAAACTGCTCACCTTCACTACTCTTTCAAATCACCATGAAATTTTGTGTATCTGTGCTACTTTTTTGACTAAAATGCCCTTCCATTTATCCGTAGGAAACTGAAGTTAAGAGAACAATGTCTGTTTTGTCCAGTGTTAAATCCCAACAACCCACCACAGTGTGGAGCATAGAATGAATACAGAGATGAAAACTCATTTACCCAAGGACACAAATGTCAACAAGAAAGAGCTAGAAATTGGGTGTGTTGATTCTTATCCTTCTAATTTTTGTTTCAAAATATTTGATGATTCAAAGATTTGAGAAAACGTGTTTTCCAAGTTGTATCAAGGAGATTCATTGGCCTTTAGTTGTTTAGCCCTGAGACTTTATACAATGTATATCAAATGCAGGTTGGCATTTTCTGTGGGCTACTGGAAAGATATACAGGGAATACATTGGGTTTCATTTGTTCTATGGTTCTAACATCCTAAACATAACTATGTTAGTGCTTCTCAAAATTTAATGTCCATCTAACCACCCCCGCAGGGATCTTGTTAAAATATGGATGCTGCTCTAAGAGGCCCAGTACATCTGAAGTGCTGTGTTTCTAGCATGTTCCCAGTGGAGGCCGTAGTGCTGATCCCTGAACACATACTTCATGTAGCAAAGAAGTGAATAATTAGATATAGCCCAACCAGGTTCCCTGGAGGAGGGCATGGCAACCCAGTCCAATATTCTTGCCTGGAGAATCCCATGGACAGAGGAGCCTGGTGGGCTGTTGTCCATGGGGTCACAAAGAGTCAGACATGACTGAAGTGACTTAGCATGCATGTTAAGTTAACTAGTGTCTTTCTCTTTTGCTAAGAAATTTGTTGAATTTTACGATTTCTCTTCTCTATATCCCATGATAGTCTATAGAAATAAAAGTTCAATTATTATAACAGTATGCAGAATGAATTATCTCGAGGCAATATGATGTCAATCAAACCGTAGTACAGATTGATGATAAACATGATGAGTGGGAAACATTGTTTATCTACTGTAGTTCTCTTCTCGGGTCTTATTTCAGAGGAGTTTTCTAAACTGCCGATCTCCATGCCAATGCAGTAATCATAGGTCAATATTTCTTCAAGGAAATCCTAAGTATCATTAATCTGAAGGGGCATCCAAACTAATCTGGAGAATGCACTATGAAGATATTTGTGACTACACTTTAATGAAAGTATGACCCCTCTCTTTACTCAGATGTTCGTCTCCACATAGTAACTCAATCAGGGGTGATGTCATCCATCACTGCTTGACCATCTGTATTCAGAGTGGTGAAATGCAAACCTTTAATCTCACTGTTACCTGATGGACTTTGAAGAATTCACAATATGACAACCATATACAATATCAAAAAGAGACATAACAACTATCAGTAGTCAGTGAAACCTCTGGGCCTAGACTGCAATGCCTTTCAGTTGTGCCATTGTTGTTTAAGCTGATCCATGTCTCATTACTGATGAGTAATATTAAATTTGGTTTATATAGTTATTGCACTGTATTAGTGAGTAAGGTGGGTACATATTTTAGTTGTATAATCTCTACACCCCCAGCTTTATTGATTGCTTTTTTTTTTAAAGGAAACTGACAATAAAAGACAATATGGATAGTAAATAGTTTGGTTCATAAAGACATTTCTATGTACTACATAGACTTTATTTAATGATAAGTCTTACTGAAAGTTAAAATAACACAAATAATTCCCACTATAATTGGATCGATGCAAGAGTGGGAGTTTACTGAGTCTGAAAAGGAGGTAGAGTGATTAATATGGGTAAAGATTTGTTTTATCTGTCTGATTAATGTCAATGCTCAGAACTTTGTGAACAGTGCTGGATATTGAGTTATTAAATCTGATGGTTGTAGAATGATTTTAATACTTAGTAACAAGTCCTCCTAAGTCTTATGTGTGCCTGCGAAATCACTTTAGTCATGTCCATCTCTTTGTGACCCTATGGACTGTAGCCCGCCAGGCTCCTCTGTCCATGGGGATTTTCCATGCAAGAATATTGAAGTGGGTTGCTGTACCCTCCTTCAGAGGGTTTTCCCAACCCAGGGATCGAATCCATGTCTCATACTTCTCCTGCATTGGCAGGCAGGTTCTTTACCACTAGTACCATGTGGGAATCCCCTTAAATCTTATAGTTCAGTTCAGTTCAGTCGCTCAGTCGTGTCCGACTCTTTGTAACCCCATGAATCACAGCACGCCAGACCTTCCTATCCATCACCAGCTCCCAGAGTTCACTCAAACTCATGTCCATCGAGTCGGTGATGCCATTCAGCCATCTCATCCTCTGTCGTTCCCTTCTCTTCCTGCCCCCAATCCCTCCCAGCATCAGGGTCTTTTCCAATGAGTCAACTCTTCGCATAAAGTGGCCAAAGTATTGCAGTTTCAGCTTTAGCCTCAATCCTTCCAATGAACATCCAGGACTGATCTCCTTTAGGATGGACTGGTTGGAACTCCTTGCAGTCCAAGGGACTCTCAAGAGTCTTCTCCAGCACCACAGTTCAAAAGCATCAATTCTTCGGCGCTTAGCTTTCTTCACAGCCCAACTCTCATATCCATACATGACCACTGGGAAAACCATAGCCTTGACTAGACGGACCTTTGTTGGCAAAGTATCATCTCTGCTTTTGAATATGCTATCTAGGTTTGTCATAACTTTCCTTCCAAGGAGTAAGTGTCTTTTAATTTCATGGCTGCAGTCACCATCTGCAGTGATTTTGGAGCCCCCAGAAATAAAGTCTGACACTGTTTCCACTGTCTTCCCATCTATTTCCCACAAAGTGGTGGGGCCAGATGCCATGATCTTCGTTTTCTGAATGTTGAGCTTTAAGCCAACTTTTTCATTCTCCTCTTTCACTTTCATCAAGAGGCTTTTCAGTTCCTCTTCACTTTCTGCCATAATGGTGGTGTCATCTGTATATCTGAGGTTATTGATATTTCTGCCGGCAATCTTGATTCCAGCTTGTGCTTCTTCCAGCCCAGCCTTTCTCATGATGTACTCTGCATATAAGTTAAATTAACAGGGTAACAATATACAGCCTTGACATACTCCTTTTCCTATTTGGAACCAGCCTATTTTTCCATGTCCAGTTCTAACTGTTGTTTCCTGACCTGCATATAGGTTTCTCAAGAGGCAGGTTAGGTGATCTGGTATTCCCATGTCTTTCAGAATTTTCCACAGCTTATTGTGATCCACACAGTCAAAGGCTTTCGCATAGTCAATAAAGCGATAGAAATAGATGTTTTTCTGGAACTCTCTTGCTTTTTCCATGATCCAGCGGATGTTGGCAATTTGGTCTCTGGTTCCTCTGCCTTTTCTAAAACCAGCTTGAACATCAGGAAGTTCACAGTCCACGTATTGCTGTAAATCTTATAAGGGAACTCTAATTTCTGCGACTCACAAAAGATGAAATACTTGGTGGTTGACATAAATATGGTCAGTTTTGGTAATGTTTTGAAAATTAACTTTCCCCAGTCACTGATGCTCCTCCTCCTCCTCACCATTTCTAGACTGTTGGCTTTCTGGCATGAGTGTTCAAGTGTGTTCCATTGGATCACACCAAATTCCTCTTATAATCCTGATTTTGAGGGAATGGTGTAGGCTGGAGTTGTTCACCTGGAAATGGAAAAGATGATGTTCAGGAAGAAATAATTGTTGCACTGTTTCTTGTTTTTTGCCCTGTTGCTAAGAATCTGTCTGGGTACTTGACATTTCAGTGTTAAGACAGTTCCCAGGGGAAAAAAGTGGGTGCTGAGTGACTGACCACATCTCCTTACAGCTGGTAGTTTATATCCAGGTATGTATCTGAAAGGTCGCTTGAATGATTTGACTGAACACTTTTCATGGGTGGTGGGCTCTGGCGGAGGTTCTTCTCTGCTATGCCTGGAGGAGATGCGCTGTCGAGGGATTGGGGTGGAAAGTACATAGTGTTTGAAGTGTATAGTTGGGAGCCACATATCCTTCTTTAATTTTCAGGCTTTTTCTCAGCCTAATAGCTGTGACTGATGGCCATGAGGGGAGGTTTGGCACACATTTGGTGTTTCCTAAAGCACTCTGGAGGAAGAACAGAACATCCTCTTGAAGGCATTCTCTGCAGAACCCCTTTCAGGATTAAACAGTTTGAGGCTCTGTTATGACTTTCATGGAGCCGTGTCTGTTTTCCTATTGAGGTCATCGTCTCCTGCTCTCCAGTGAATCCCAGGGAAGTATGAGTCACTGTCAGTGAAAATCACACTGGGAATAGATGATGTTGCCCTGTCACAACTCAAGAGTTGGGTGTTCCTGTATATGATACATTGGACAACCTGATGAGCCTGTAGAGGTTACAAGTAAGTATATGTGTGTTTTGAGTAAATATGAATGAATTATGATAGCTTTCATTTCGGGCCTGGCCTGAGAACCAGGAGACCTGGAACTCTGCCATTAACTGGCTTTGTAATTTTGGGTGAGCAGCTTGATGTTTTGAGGTTTTCATTTTTCCATTTAAAAATAAGATTACATGATCTCTAAGGCCCCCTTTGGCAAACTGGTTCTATAATTTTCCTTTAATTTATCACAAAGAGTGCTCAGCCAAACAATTCTGTGAAAACTTGTTTTTAACTTAAGATCAATCAGATGAATATCACCAATGTTAAAAATAAATCATTATCAGGTACATATGGTATTTGTAGTGTCATTTGTTTCTTAAAGGCTAATCTTCAGTAAATTGCTTGCTCATTTTGTATGCAACATGCTTTTGTGTATTACATACTGTATTTGTATTTTATATTTGGAAATGCCGTTGAATGCTGCATATGTTGTTCTGAATTTGTCAATAATGTTCAATGTGCATTTCATATTGAACAGCCATGCAATCCTTATATGGTGATACCCTTTTGCACTTTTAATAGAGTAAAATTAATGTTTTGTACAATCAATGCACACGTATATCCTAGTCTTGTACCTTCCCAAGTTATACTTTTAAGATGGACATGATGATTAGAACAGTTCTGTATAGTAAAAGGCCTAACTTTATTTACTCATGTAGCTAACTGACCCTAAGGAGTAAGTAGTATTTTTTCAGGGAAAAATCTGTAATAATGTTATTAACTCTTTAGGAATATTTTTGAGTAGCAAAATCATATGTATTTAACTTGTATGTTATTAAATCTTCATTTAATATGACTTTTTAACTCTTTTTTCAATTCTTTAAAGCTCATATCTTGATAAGGGTAAATTTCTCTAACTGTGAATACAATTATTTACACAATCTGCATATTAATACTATTTTATTATGAAAGCTTAAGAAGATTAAATATTAGTGATAATTCATATTCTTTTGACTTCAATGTGTATATTTTAATTTTTAAAGCATATACTAGGAAAAGCTTTATTTTGTGTGAGAAAGCATCAAATTCTATGGTTATGAATTAGCTATGAAGTCTCATTTTCAAGGAGCCATTCAGGACATATGCTGGCACATTCTGTTACCAGCTAGTGATCCAAATGGAGAAAAAATTTCCATGAGAAAGGCAAATTACCTAAATGAAAAGGACCCTAATAATCCAGAGGAGCCTATTGAAAACATTTCAGATTGTCCAGGTTGATAATATGCATTTTGAACTATTTTAAATCAGAAATCTTTGTTGTTGATCACTGTGTTTTGTTAATGACCTCATGATTTCACTCTCTTAAGTAAAAGCATGCCCTGTTCTGTAAAACATGTTTATTTAAGACGAAGAGGTCCTGCTCCCTTGCTGCCAGCTAAAGCACATACTCTGTCTGCTCTGCTGCACCACTCATTTTTCTGACTCATCTTCGGGTTCAAAAAATTACGTACTTGTTTGGCTGTTCGCAAAAACCTTGCAGTATTGTTTTTCTCATGTCTGAATTTGTTCATATTAAAGCCTTCATAATACCCTTCAGTTTCTGTGTTAAACCGATGTTTAAATTGGAAAGAAAGTGGGAACTTTGGCAGTTGAGATAATTCACTTCATCTGGTGGCCAGCTCTGTTAACAATCACATCATATGCCAGCACTTAGGCAAGATGAAAAGAGCCCTCGGGGCACTAAAGCTACACATTCAGAGTGGAGGGAAAATGCAGCACGAGTTCTTTGTTTCATCATTTTATTCCCTAAAATGGGAAATTATTTTGACCAGAATCTTAAAGTGTTCAAAGAACGATTTAAAGGTTATGTGGTGGCTTCGCCGTGGAAGCTGAATGCAGATTTTTGATCAGTATGCTGGACAGAAAGTGTTGCACCCCATGTCAGCAAATGATGTCTTTTATTCCCTGTGTATTGAGTGCTGTGAGGAAATGGTGATATTGTTAGCATATGAATAGCATCAAAGCCCTCCACTGGAAGATAAACCTCCATCTTCTGAAATAGATGCGGGGCTGCCCTCCTGCATGAAAGTGCCTCTCTTGCCAACAGTGTGCTCCCTCTAACCCCTGAGCGGTTTCTTCCAGAACAGGCACGTTGATATTCTGCACCGAGTTTGCTGGTGCATGACTGCGCATTCCATCACTTAGGAGAGAACATTTTCACGTCAGATTGGCTTTCTACAGGAGGCAAGGGAGGAAGGCTATTAGCTAAAATAAATTTTATATTTTAAAGTTTGTGGCGGGGTGGAATTGACATTTTCTTTATGGTTTTTATTATTATTTGTCCTAAAAATGAGAGCCTGATCTAAGCCGTTGACAAGAAATAGAGTGGGTAACTGCCTCTTCATGTCTGAATGCAGACATGACTCTCTTTCAGTCTTGCTGGATTCTTCAATCAATCCTGACATGCCAGCCAGACACAGTTTAAAAATAATGCATTGGTCCCCTTCTCCTTTGTGTACATGTTATTGGAGGTTGATAAGTCCTCCTCATCAAGCTCCTTCTCTCTCCACCTGTCCTGATGATCAACAAATCCTGTGGCTACTCAAGATGGAATTTTAGTTCCACAGCAGAATTACTGAGGCTTTTAAGAGCACCAGCCACATCAAATAGGTCCTGAGATGATAAACTGACAGCCCATAACAGGGCAAGTAATTCCAGATGCCTTGGATGTTTAGTCTATTAGCTCACTGGGACATGTAAGGAATAGTCAGTTTCCATTAATGTTCAGTTTATTATTGGCCAAGATGCTTAGGGTATGATGCTGCTAGTCATTTCCTATAACAACTTTATTTATAGAGGAAGTCTTTTCTGAAAGGTATATGGCTAGAACTTCGTTTCTGAGCTCATATGTTATGCTGACCAAAAATGTCTGTCAAAACTTAAATCAGTGTCATAGATTATATTTTCATTTTTATTACTCTTGGAGTCCTTTTTTTTTTCAAATCATGTTGACAGTGGTTATATTGATATTGATCAAAGTTTAGGTCAGCTTAAGTCCAGCCTATGGTTTAGAAATAAGCAGAGCATAATGTTACATGATTGGTTTCCAGTTACTTATTCTGTGTAGTTTCTCTTGCATGTTTAAAGATATATCTGTGTACAAAAGCAAAGAAACAACACCTTTGTTTTATAAAGAGCTGAATATACTCTTGATGGAAAACTGTTTTATATGTCATTGTAATAGAAGACCTTTTCTTACTTTCTATCTCTCACTCTTACACTAAGTCATTGTTCCCATGGTCTCCCTGAGTGATACACATTGAGAAAGTGAATCTTGGTGAGTCAAGTTTCTCTGATTGTGAGATTCTGGAGTGCTTCCAAATGGGAGGTTGGAATAGAAAGAATAAACACAAAGGCTTCTGGGACATGTTAGGAATATCAAGTACTATATCCAGATTTTCTAATTAGTGTTCAAGACAAATGCTCAGGAAATTACAAGAGTGTACCTGATTTAACTCAAATTTTAAACATAGTGGATTTTAATAAGGATTAGTATTCTGACTTTTAAGTGATACCATTTTAGGCTTCATCTTATTTAGTTATATTTTAAGGCTCAAATTTTTTTTTTAACCCACATATTGATGAGATGTCATTGTCTGAATTAGATTTTCCTCTCTGATGAAGAGACTGTTCCATATAAACCTAATCAGTGAAGGTGAAAAGATTCAATAGTTAATTCATAAATGGGTAAGTCATGGGAATGGTAGGATATAAGAGCCTGCTTGTTCTTCTAATTATTTGATCATAATATCCCATGTAAATGTAATAATTTCTACATTTTAAGCAATGCTTTATGCAGAACTTGGAAGGGTAGAGCTTGTAAAGAACCAAGTGATTTTACTGATAAAAAAGAATAGTCCTACTTAATGATGTCAGAGTTGGATGAGCTGATGGTTTCATAAGTCAGAGATTTCAAGGCATCTAAATTACTGTGAAGTTATTGCCAGCTATCCTGATTGTTTGGGATAGCTGTTAAACATCACACATAGTCATTAATCCCCAGGCTGGCAAAAAAGATGATTAGAGTGGCCTGTAAAAATAAGAACTATCATACTAGCAGATTAAAAAAAAATCACTTGTCCAAGTATTGTTTTGAGACTAAATAGAGTATGGAAAAATGTTCCACCAGTGTATTTCAGAGCATGAAATGCTCTTTTCTGTAAATAATGATTGAAAAAGGTCATATTTCTGTCCTGGAATCAGGACTTTAGTGATTTGGTAATTTGCCAGCAAGTCTCGGGGCTAATTTTAGAGCCTGATTAAGCTTTGAAAGCATTTCTATATGTTTCATTCATTAATATTACTAATAATATCAACTCCCCAAACCCATCCTTCTCCTGGTTAGACAAGAATTTCTTTTTAAGGTCACAGAGAAATTTCAAGTTTCTAATTATGGACCTCAAAAAATTACAGAGAGATCAAAAGTGAGAGAGAGATAGAGAGAGAGATTCCCTATGTGATCATGTGAATGTGGGGAGGGGCAAGAGATAGCTGAATAATTTCTAAGCCACCTTCAAAGTGTATTTTTATTCAGAAGTTTACTGAGTTATTTCAAGTTCTCTTTTAAACTATTTCCTTTCTATTCTTATAAAGCATCATTATTTAGCAAGGACTTCAGAATACTTTTATTTCAAAATAAGATAGCAACCTAATGTGCTGTACGGTGCTTAGTCGCTCAGTCAAGTCCAACTCTTTGTGAACCCATGGACTGTAGCCCACCAGGCTCCTCTGTCCATGGGGATTCTTCAGGCAAGAATACTGGAGTAAGTTGCCATGCCCTCCTCCAGGGGAATCTTCCTAAGTCAGGGATCAATCCCAGGTCTCACTGCAGGCAGATTCTTTACCATCTGAACCATCAGAGAAGCCCAAGAATACTGGAGTAGGTAGCCTATCCCTTCTCCAGGGGAACTTGCTGACCCAGGAATTGAACCTGGAGGAGCATGGTATGCTGCAGTCCATGGGGTCTCGAAGAGTCAGACACGACTGAGCCATTTCACTTTCACTTTTCACTTTCATGCATTGGAGAAAGAAATGGCAGGCACTCCAGTGTTCTTGCCTGGAGAATCTCAGGGACGGGGGAGCCTAGTGGGCTGCCGTCTATGGGGTCACACAGAGTTGGACACGACTGGAGTGATTTAGCAGGAGCAGCAGCAGTTTCTGCATAGAAGGCGAATTCTTTACCTGCTGAACTACCAGGGAAGCCCAAGAGCCTATATAAACTACCTACAATTCTTCATGAACAGCTCTTTTGTCTCAATATTTAAATAATTAGATCACTATTTTTTTTTTGTTTTATCCAAATTATATATTAATTGGTCAAATGAAATAGTTGGGGGAGCGAATAATTAGGAAAAGCTTGTAGAAACATCTAGGTCCTTAATGGGGAAACAACGGAAACAGAGACAGACTTTATTTTCTTAAGATCCAAAATGACTGCAGATGGTGACTGCAGCCATGAAATTAAAAGACGCTTGCTCCTTGGAAGAAAAGTTATGATCAACGTAGACATAATATTAAAAAACAGAGACATTACTTTGCCAACAAAGGTCCATTTAGTCACAGCTTATGGCAGAAAGTGAAGAGGAACTAAAAAGCCTCTTGATGAAAGTGAAAGAGGAGAGTGAAAAAGTTGGCTTAAAGCTCAACATTCGGAAAATGAAGATCATGACATCCAGTCCCATCACTTCATGGGAAATAGATGGTGAAACAGGAGAAACAGTGTCAGACTTTATTTGGGGGGGCTCCAAAATCACTGCAGATGGTGACTGCAGCCATGAAATTAAAAGACGCTTGCTCCTTGGAAGAAAAATTATGATCAACGTAGACATAATATTAAAAAACAGAGACATTACTTTGCCAACAAAGGTCCATTTAGTCACAGCTTATGGCAGAAAGTGAAGAGGAACTAAAAAGCCTCTTGATGAAAGAGAAAGAGGAGAGTGAAAAAGTTGGCTTAAAGCTCAACATTCAGAAAATGAAGATCATGGCATCTGGTCCCATCACTTCATAGCAAATAGATGGGGAAACAGTGGAAACAGTGTCAGACTTTATTTGGGGGGCTCCAAAATCACTGCAGATGGTGAAATTAAAAGACGCTTACTCCTTGGAAGAAAAGTTATAACTAACCTAGATAGCATATTCAAAAGCAGACACATTACTTTGCCAACAAAGATCCGACTAGTCAAGGCTATGGTTTTTCCAGTGATCATGTGTGGATGTGAGAGTTGGACTATGAAGAAGGCTGAGTGCCAAAGAATTGATGCTTTTGAACTGTGGTG
>SJYC01031123.1:0-14150 GCA_006408675.1 Madoqua kirkii
CCTTGGACTGCAAGGAGATCCAACCAGTCCATCCTAAAGGAAATCAGCCCTGAATGTTCATTGGAAGGACTGATGTTGAAGCTGAAACTCCAATACTTTGCCCACCTGATGTGAAGCACTGACTCACTAGAAAAGACCCTGATGCTGGGAAGATTGAAGGCAGGAGGAGAAGGGGATAACAGAGGATGAAATGGTTGGATGGCACCACCAACTCAATGGACATGAGTTTGAGTAAGCTCTGGGAGTTGGTGAGGGACAGGGAATACTGGCATGCTGCAGTCCATGGGGTCGCAAAGAGTCAGACACAACTTAGTGACTGAACTGACTGACTTAAGGAAATATATTAATATCATGTGTATGGCTCAAAAATATACTAACATGATTTAAAATATGCTACTTTATGAATCAAGTAGAAATTTCCCTTTGTAATAGGGAAACATTTTGAGTACCAAAGAAATGATTTTAAATTATTTTTCTTAACTAGGAGTTATTGAATCAGTTCAGTTCAGTTGATCAGTCATATCTGACTCTTTGCGACCCAATGGACTGCAGCATGCCAGGCCTCCCTGTCCATCAACTCCTGGAGTTTACTCACACTCATGTCCACTGATTCGGTGATGCCATCCAACCATCTCATCCTCTCATCCCTTTCTCCTCCTGCCTTCAGTATTTCCCAGCATCAGGGTCTTTTCAAATGAGTCAGATTTTCGCATCCTTTATGAATCAAGTAGAAATTTCCCTTTGTAATAGGGAAACATTTTGAGTACCAAAGAAATGATTTTAAATTATTTTTCTTAACTAGGAGTTATTGAATCAGTTCAGTTCAGTTGATCAGTCATATCTGACTCTTTGCGACCCAATGGACTGCAGCATGCCAGGCCTCCCTGTCCATCAACTCCTGGAGTTTACTCACACTCATGTCCACTGATTCGGTGATGCCATCCAACCATCTCATCCTCTCATCCCTTTCTCCTCCTGCCTTCAGTATTTCCCAGCATCAGGGTCTTTTCAAATGAGTCAGATTTTCGCATCCGGTGGCCACAGTATTGGAGTTTCAGCTTCAACATCAGTCCTTCCAATGAACACCCAGGACTGATTTCCTTTATGATATCTGATTGGATCTCCTTACAGTCCAAGGGACTCTCAAAAGTCTTCTCCAACACCACAGTTCAAAAGCATCAATTTCTTTGCACTCAGCTTTCCTTATAATCCAACTCTCACATCCATACATGACCACTGGAAAAACCACAGCCTTGACCAGGTGGAGCTTTGTTGGCAAAGTAATGTCTGCTTCTTAATATGCTGTCTAAGTTGGTCATAACTTTCCTTGCAAGGAGTAAGTGACTTTTTTTTTCACTATCTGCAGTGATTTTGAAGCCCAAAAAGATAAAGTCTTTTGCTGTTTCCACTGCTTCCCCATCTATTTGCCATGAAGTGATGGAACCAGATGCCATGATCCTTGTTTTCTGAATGTTGAGATTTAAGCCAACTTTTTCACTCTCCACCTTCACTTTCATCAAGAGGCTCTTTAGTTCTTTACTTTCTGCCATAAGGGTTCTGTCATCTGCTTATCTGAGGTTATTGATGTTTCTCCCGGCAATCTTGGTTGATTCCAGCTTTGTGCTTCTTCCAGCCCAGTGTTTCTCATGATGTACTCTACATAGAAGTTAAATAAGCAGGGTGACAGTATATAGCCTTGATGTACTCCTTTCCCTATTTGGAACCAGTCTGTCGTTCCATGTCTAGTTCTAACTGTTTCTTCCTGACCTGCATACGGATTTCTCAAGAGGCAGGTCAGGTGATCTGGTATTCCCATCTCTTTCCGAATTTTCCAATTTATTGTGATCCACATAGTCAAAGTTTTCCCATAGTCAATAAAGCAGAAATAGACGTTTTTCTGGAACTCTCTTGCTTTTTCGGTGATCCAGTGATGTTGGCAATTTGGTCTCTGGTTCCTCTGCCTTTTCTAAATCCAGCTTTAACATCTGAAAGATCACAGTTCACACATTGTTGAAACCTGGCTTGGAGAATTTTGAGCATTACTTTGCTGGCATGTGAGATGAGTGCAATTTAAGGTAGTTTGAGCATTGACTTTCTTAGGGATGGGAATGAATCCATTCCAATCCTGTGGCCACTGCTGAGTTTTCCAAATTTTCCGGCATATTGTGTTGCAACACTTTCACAGCATCATCTTTTAGGATTTGAAACAGCTTGAACTGGAATTCCATCACCTCTACTAGCTTTGTTTGTAGTGATGCTTCCTAAAGCCCACTTGAATTCACACTCCAGGATGTCTAGCCCTAGGTATGGGTCAGCAGTGGTCTGCTGTAGGGACAGGGGCTTTGGGTGTGGGTATGTCATAAGACCTCTTGGAGGAAGTCACCATTAACCCCTCCATAGAGTTGCCAGAATTTAGATGGTATTGAGAAATAGACTCTTAGAGGGCACAACAGAATCTTGTGCACCAGGACCCAGGAGAAAGGGAAAGTGATCCCATAGGAGTCTTGCCTGTGGGTGTCCAGGAGTCTCCAGCGAAGGCGTGGGTTGGTGGTGGCCTGCTACAAGGTTGGGGGCATGGACTGTAGCAGTACATACATGGGATCTTTTGAGGGCAGTCTCACATGCTAGTAAAGTAATGCTCAAAATAGTTCAAGCCAGGCTTCAGCAATACATGAGCCATCAACTTCCAGATGTTCAAGCCTGTTTTAGAAAAGGCAGAAGAACCAGAGATCAAATTGCCAACATCTGCTGAGTCATCGAAAAAGCAATAGAGTTCCAGGAAATATCTATTTCTGCTTTACTGACTATGCCAAAGTGTTTGACTGTGTGGATTACAATAAACTGTGGAAAATTCATCAAGAGATGGGAATACCAGACCACCTGACCTGCCTCTTGAGAAACCTGTATGCAGGTCAGGAAGCAACAGTTAACACTGGACATGGAACAACAGACTGGTTCCATATCAGGAAAGTAGTATGTCAAGGCTGTATATTGTCACCCTGCTAATTTAACTTACACTCAGAGTACATCATGAGAAATGCTGGGCTAGAAGGAGCACAAGCTGGAATCAAGACTGCCGGCAGAAATATCAATAACCTCAGATATGCAGATGATACCACCCTTATGGCAGAAAACGAAGAAGAACTAAAGAGCCTTTTGATGAAAGTGAAAGAGGAGAGTAAAAAAGTTGTTTTAAAGCTCAATATTCAGAAAACTAAGATCATGGCTTCTGGTCCCATCACCTCATGGCAAAAAGATGGGGAAACAGTGAGAGATTTTATTTTTCTGGGCTCCAAAATCACTGCAGATGGTGATTGCAGCCATGAAATTAAAAGATGCTTACTCTTTGGAAGGAAAGTTATGACCAACCTAGACATATTCAAAAGCAGAGACATTACTTTGCCAACAAAGGTCCATCTAATCAAGGTTATGGTTTTTCCAGTGATCATGTGTGGATGTGAGAGTTGGACTATAAACAAAGCTGAGCACTGAAGAATTGATGCTTTTGAACTATGGTGTTGGAGAAGACTCTTGAGAGTCCCTTGGACTGCAAGGAGATCCAGCCAGTCCATCTTAAAGGAAATCAGTCCTGGTGTTCATTGGAAGGACTGATGTTGAAGATGAAACTCCAAATATTTTGGCCACCTGATGTGAAGAGCTGACTCATTTGAAAAGACCCTGATGCTGGGAAAGATTGAAGGCAGAAGGAGAACGGGATGACAGAGCATGAGATGGTTGGATGGCATCACCGACTCAATGGACATCAGTTTGGGTAAACTCTGGGAATTGGTGATGGACAGAGAGGCCTGCCATGCTGTGGTTTATGGGGTCGCATAGAGTAGGACAAGACTGAGAGACTGAACTGAACTGAACCATTATCTTCGTTTACCTCCACCATAGTTTGGCCATAAATAAGTAGCAGGGCAGAAACACAGCTCCACCCATGAATAGAAAATTGAATTAAAGATTTACTGACCATGGCCCGCCTATCAGAATAAGACCCAGTATCCCCCTCAGTCAGTCTATCCCATCAAGAAGGTTTCATAAGCCTCTTATCCTTCTCCATCAGAGGGCTGCTGCTAAGTCGCTTAAGTAGTGTCTGACTCAGTGTGTCCCCATAGACGGCAGCCCACCAGCCTCCCTCATCCTTGTGATTCTCCAGACAAAGACACTGGAGTGGGTTGCCATTTCCTTTTCCAATGAATGAAAGTGTAGCTCCTCCCATGAATAGAAAATTGAATTAAAGATTTACTGACCATGGCCCGCCTATCAGAATAAGACCCAGTATCCCCCTCAGTCAGTCTATCCCATCAAGAAGGTTTCATAAGCCTCTTATCCTTCTCCATCAGAGGGCTGCTGCTAAGTCGCTTAAGTAGTGTCTGACTCAGTGTGTCCCCATAGACGGCAGCCCACCAGCCTCCCTCATCCTTGTGATTCTCCAGACAAAGACACTGGAGTGGGTTGCCATTTCCTTTTCCAATGAATGAAAGTGAAAAGTGAAAGTGAAGTCGCTCAGTTGTGTCCGACTCTTAGCGAACCCATGGACTGCAGCCTACCAGGCTCCTTCATCCATGGGATTTTCCAGGCAAGAGTACTGGAGTGGGGTGCCATTGCCTTCTCCTCCATCAGAGGGCAGAAAGACTGAAAACCATAATCACAGAAAACTAACCAATCTAATCATGTGGACCATAGCCTTGTCTAACTCAATGAAATGAGTTATTGAATAATCTATAATAAAGAGCATGGAGGATGCCAACTAGATTTCAGTGACTTAAAATCAGGTATTCATCCATTTATTCATTCACTGTCACAAACATTTATTGAGGGTAGCAGGTGTAGAGCAGAGGACAAGGTTCATTTCAGTCATTCAGTCGTGTCTGACTATTCGTGACCCCGTGAATCGCAGCATGCCAGGCCTCCCTGTCCATCACCAACTCCCAGAGTTTACTCAAACTCATGTCCATTGAGTCCGTGGTGCTATCCAACCATCTCATCCTCTGTCTTCCCCTTCTCCTCCCACCTTCAATCTTTCCCAGTATCAGGGTCTTTTCAAATGAGTCAGCTCTTCACATCAGGTGGCCAAAGTATTGGAGTTTCAGCTTTAGCATCAGTCCTTCCAAAGCATACCCAGGACTGATCTCCTTTAGAATGGACCAGTTGGATCTCCTTGTAGCCCAAGGAACTCTCAAGAGTCTTCTCCAACACCACAGTTCAAAAGCATCAATTCTTCTGTGCTCAGCTTTCTTTATGGTACAACTCTCACATTCATATATGACTAGAGGACAAGGTATGACATGGCAAAAGCCCATTGATTAAGGTAAGAGATGATAAAAACGTGGATGATAAGGGCAGGGAAGAGGAGAGGGGAAGTAAGGGGCTTTAAGAGTGGTATAGGAGGAAGAGTGGGATGTAAGTGAAACTTCAGAAGCACTAGTACTGATCAGCTTGAATGTGAGAATACTTATCTGAGCTTTGTCCTTTAAGTATTTATAAGGCCAGAATATTACATTCTATGAGCTCAAGAAGAGGCTCTGTGGGGTTAGCCTGCTCAACGTGCTATCACATTGCCTCCCCTGTGATTGATATCTCTTGAGAAACCACTATTCCACCAAGTACAGAGGTTGTTTGTCAGTCTCTACTGCTATATATCTTTCTGGTATGAAAGAGGTGATGCTGTTGGGCAAGGAGATATTATTCCTCACCCAAAGTATGGGAAAGAGTATTCTTCTAATTCCCCATGGTTCAAAGTGTTAATTAAAATACGAAAATGATGCATGTTATGAAACAAAGGAAAAACTCCAACTATATTGTCCCCATTACTTCCTACTGCCACAGCCATGCTCCCAGAAGTAGCCATTAAAGCTCAAGAAGATATGTTAGATTCTCAGGATAGCATGTTAACACAAGAGACTATATTACAATATATTAATATTCTCTCTCTGTTTTGCGATTCTTTGTACATAGACTTGTCTATGGTTAACTTGAAGCATCACTTTGCCTGAAGGAATAGGGTTAGAATTTTTAGAGTAGCGTTGCAAAGAGCCTATACTCAGCTTTTGATACATACAAGAGATACTTGAGGTCAAAGCAAAGTGATAGACTTGAAGTCTTGCAGTATCTAAGAGAGACAGAAGCTCCCCAAGTTCCTTTACCTATCCCTTTAACACATTGAAAGGGACAGACTTGGTGGATAAGACTATAGAAAATAATATACAATAGGGCAAAGGAAGACCGGAGAGAGTACCCATTCCAGACCTGCTCCTCTTGTTCCTATGGGGTAGTTGCTGAATACAGGAGACTGAAGGGGGAAATGTGACCAGATCTAAACTCCCTGGGCTTTTCACTGCAGTGCAGACATTGTGCTCAATTGATTGAGAGGAATGTTTGTTCCTTGGTTGGGGCAGTAGAGAAAGGTATTCTGCAAGCCTCATGAACCAGTCTGGGAGTTGATGACATGAAGGTAAATTCAGTGGCCCAACCTAGCTAGGCGGAAGGAGTCAGAGTGTATTTTCTGAGCATCCTGAGTTCCCAGAAAAGAAACAGAAGCTGGTTAGGCTGATAGTCAGGGGATAGTAGGTTTAGGGGACAGTAGTTAGGCTGCAGTCCATGGGGTCGCTAAGGTCTCTGGCCTTTTGTGGCAAGGGGTGAGGTGCCCTGGCAGCAGGAGCCACAGTGTTCAGAAGCTCTGGTGGCTGAGATCCAGATGGGGCACAAAGACGCTCACAGAGTTCCTTATAGCCTTTTCAGGACCAGGTTGGTGGCACACTAGCCAGGGAGCACCAGCAGGGCTGGCTGGTACTCAGTAGTTGAGATGAACAAGAGGAGAATGTTGGCAGACCTAAGGCCTCTATTTTGCCTTCAGTCACATTGCCTTAAAAAAGTACAGATGGCACAATTTCCTTTCCCCTAACTACTTGTCATCTTGGAGGAGCAGAGGAAATGGATGGAAATTAAAAGGGTGAAGTTTTACTAGAAAAGCTTTAAAATTATTGCATTGGGTTGAATTTACTGGTTTGGACTAAAATATAGGTTTCTGCAACTGACCAGGCGGGGAACACATAGGGTTCGTGAAATTGCCAATCTATAAGAAATAAAGTAGCTGCTTTGAGCATCTGAATGCAGTTTGAGTGAACTAACTGGATGTTGGACTTTGTGAATTATCTTGTGTCTCGTAACTGCTTTTTATCATATACTCTATCTGTGCCTTTTTATTCTACCTCTTGGGAAATTTACTCAAATTTTCTTCCCAAATTCCTATAAAAATTTTAATTTTGATACTAATATTTCTAATTTTGAGGAACATTTTCTTGATTTCTGATAGTTCCTATCACAGAAGCTTCTACTTTTACTTGTTATGGATATAATATTCTGTCACATCCCTGCTTTTATCATGAGAGTTTTAAAACAATTCTCTGTACCATTGTACAATCTGTACAGTTCTTTAAACAATTTTCTTTCAAACAGTTCTCTTTTGTGGACTGCCTTTGTTTCTTCTGAGGTTACCTGTTCTGTTTGTTCTTCCCGGCCCTTCTCTCTTTGAATGTTTACAGATTTATGTAGAAGACATCAAAAAGCCTAGATTGAGTGTCTGAAGCTCCAAATGGGTCTCTGTAATTCATTCCTCACCAGGCATTAGAGCACTCAGTCCAACTGTTTGTTCAGCCCATGGTTATGTTCTTACAGTTTGATGTGAAGATGGTAAAAACAAGAGAGGAGGAACTCAATGGTCAAACTCACCTCTCCAATTATTTTTTATACTCTCATGATTTCCAAAATTCTCTTTCAGTCCAATTTTCTCTGCTGAAATTCAGATGCAAGTATCCAATTACACACTGGACATTTTCGCATGGGTGGAGGGCGCTTAAATGTGTCAGCCCACCTCTCTCAGTCTCCTTCTTTTCTTCCTCCTCCCATATATGTTCTCTCAGTGCAACCGTCCAGTTCTATCAGTTCTGCTTCTAGAATATCTCTTGAATTTTTCCACTTCTTTTCTCTCCTTTACCCATAGAACATGTGTACGTCCGGACCACTATAATTACACATTTGAATGATCACAGCATCTCTTTATCTGGTCTTCCTTCTTCCAATCTCTTTATATACACAGTTCTTTCTCCAGAAGAACTTCTAAGATGAAAAATCTGACACTAACATTCCAAATTGATCATCACCCATTTCAATGACTGTCCATTGATCTGAAGGTAAATCTCGAGCATCTTACTCTGCCTTACAAAACCCTTTATGATCCGACCCCTGGTCACTCATCTGATCTTTCAGATGAGTTGTTGTTCTGCCTCACCTTCTGTAACCTCATCATACGAAGCCTCTTGTAGAATTCAGAATGCATTTTGCTCTCTTACTCTGATACTCTTATTTACAAACTGCATGGTGAAAGTGGGGCTTATCAAATTAAAAAGACCAAAGTTATGAGGAAGTTAAACAGAGAGTTCTGAAATAGGATAAAGAGATCATGAGTACCAAATGAAGCAAAGAGAGCAAGTAGGATACAGATGAAAAAGTGCCTGTTAGTTTTTATAACAGCGAAATATGAAATTGTGTTTACTTGTTAAATTGGAAGGGATTCTCAGGTGGCTCAGTGGTAAAGAACTGGCCAGCCAATGCAGAAGATCTGGGTTCAGTCCCTGAGTCAGGAAGATCGTCTGGAGAAGGAAATGGCAACCCTCTCCAGTACTGTCTGGAAAATCCCATGGACAGAGGAGCCTGGCCAGCTATAGTCCATGGGGTTACAAAGAGTCAGACATCACTGAGCACACACACATTGATCAGTACGTTTTTTCATTTTCAAAATTAATTGTTAGAGCCTCTGTCAAAGATGGTCATTTTGTGAACTTATTGAAATCAGTGATAATTAGTGGAAGCAAATTGGTATGGATTAAAAAGAGGATATGAGGTAAGGAAGTGAACATAGTGTTCGTAGACAACTCTTCTAATATGTAAGACTGTGGTCTGCAGGAGTGAAACCATATGGTGATTAAAGTCCAGATAGAGTGTTTATCATGTAGCTCTGTGTTAAGGTGGTATAGATGTGAGCATGCTTATATGCTGACAAGAAGTCAAAGCCACATTAGGTTCTCAGATTGATTTCTTTGTGCCTGTATTCCCTGTTTTCAGACATCACCCCCACCCCCCACCCCTGCTAATACTTCCAACTCCAGTGAAAGGCATAGTTTAGGTTCTTGTTGGGATCTTTTTCTCCCCTAACATCACTTACGTGCCTGTTGACTTAATGGACCTTAGCTCTAGATGGCAAGATGTAGCCTCCTCATCCCTTTCGTGATCCCCCTGTAGGAGTCAACTTCCTGTTGTCCCTGTGGGATGTGGGGGATTGTCTTCCATCTGGTCATCAGTTGCTTTACGCCATTGCCTTTCTCACTCTCCTGGACGCATCACTTGGGTCTCAGTTCTCTTTGCCAGCATTACTACTTAAAGTAGGTTTTAGCTACAGATTTAGGGGATAGTAGGTAGGCTGCAGTCCATGGGGTCGCTACAAGTCAGACACGACTGAGCGACTGAGCGACTTCACTTTTCACTTTCATGCATTGGAGAAGGAAATGGCAACCCACTCCAGTGTTCTTGCCTGGAGAATCCCAGGGACAAGGGAGCCTGGTGGGCTGCCATCTATGGGGTTGCACAGAGTCGGACACGACTGAAGCGACTTAGCAGCAGCAGCAGCAGAGAGGCCATACCACATAAAGAGGAAACATCTGTTAACAGGTAGTTTTTGCCCCACCTCCCCCATCAATAATGTGTTAATTGTAACATTATTCTTGGAAATGTATCTAAAATTCCTGCATGACTATGCTGTACTATATAATCTGGCTCTGCCATGTTGTAAGGTTCCTTTTTTCTTGACACTTCTTTCAGTTTCCCTTTTAGGGTCCCAATTCTTTTCCTAAAGCACTAGTGAAAAGTGAAAGTGAAAGTCATGTCCGATTCTTTGTGTCCCCATGGACTGTAATCCCATCAATAATGTGTTAATTGTAACATTATTCTTGGAAATGTATCTAAAATTCCTGCATGACTATGCTGTACTATATAATCTGGCTCTGCCATGTTGTAAGGTTCCTTTTTTCTTGACACTTCTTTCAGTTTCCCTTTTAGGGTCCCAATTCTTTTCCTAAAGCACTAGTGAAAAGTGAAAGTGAAAGTCATGTCCGATTCTCTGTGTCCCCATGGACTGTAACCTACCAGGCTCCTCTGCCCATGGGATTCTCCAGGCAAGAATACTGGAGTGGGTTGCCATTCCTTTCTCCAGCGGATCTTCCTGATCTAGGGATCAAACACCAGTCTTCCTCATTACAGGCAGATTCTTTACCATCTGAGCCACCAGGGAAGCCCAAAGCACTGGTGGATGCCTCCAAATGCTCCACTACCCACACAGAGTAACTGTTTTAAGCTCCTTCCATACTCACAGTGGGCAGATGCTTCAGGTGCTAATAGACTGTTAGGATAGTTTCCTAAGAAAAAAAAGTAGTTATCTCTTTTACAGGAAATGGCACCCCATTCCAGTCCTCTTGCTTGGAAAAGCCCATGGATGGAGGAGCCTGGTGGGCTGCAGTCCATGGAGTTGCTAAGAGTTGAACACAACTGAGCGACTTCACTTTCACTTTTTACTTTAATGCATTGGAGAAGGAAATGGCAACCCACTTCAGTGTTCTGCCTGGAGAATCCCAGGGACGGGGGAGCCTGGCGGGCTGCCCTCTATGGGGTCACATGGAGTTGAACACGACTGAAGTGACTTAGGAGCAGCAGCAGCATACTCTTTCTCAGCCAGTTGATTCAAATAATAGTCATTGTTTAATAGTAATACTTATATATCTATATCTATCCATCTGTCTTAGAAATATTAGATAAGGAGACCAAAGAACAAAGTAATTCTTATTGCATAATTGCAATGAAAATTTATCTCAATTAGTACAGATCAGGGACAACATTATAATTTTTAAAAGCACAAGCATATAATATCACTATTTAATTTTAGAATTATTATATAATTACCTGACATCTTCAAATTAAAAATATTATAGATGTGGCTATTCATTATTTTCTTATCTATATTTTTAGAATAAAATGGTAAGTTAACCCTTCTTCCACTTCTAATAACTCCACATTAAAGAAATAAGAGACTCTCTATGATCAAAGTCAGAAATTTTATTTCAGAGGACAGGCGTGTTGAAAGTTCTCTAAACTAGAAAACTATCTATTGTCAAAAGTGTCCAAACATAGTTTGGAAGCTGTAGGATTATTTTAGGAAATCTGAGTATAGAAATTACCTGTCAAGGAATGAGGTGTTAAGGTCAGAAAAGTTGTTATGACTCAAGTCAGGTCACAGTTAGTCTTGTTATATGGCAAAGTACTGGCCTTCTTGCAGAGTTCTGCAACCGCAGAAGAGGGTTAGAATTCTAGCTTCTCTGATCTTCAGTCATCTCACTGTTCCATACCTTCCACTTGGCAAAGAAAATGAAAAATAAATACAGGGGAATTTGTTCATTTTTTTATAGAAGAAAAGTTCTGTTTGATCATACTCCTGTTTGAATGATGTTTTTTTAAAAAATCAGAAAACAATCTTATAAACAAAGAAAATAATACTGTGTGTAAGTTAATAATCTCTAGGTTTTACTGATTTGGCTAAAAAGAAACTTAAATCATTTTGTGTGTCTTTTATTTATTTAAAAAAATGGAGACTTCCCTCTCAATCCAGTTGCTTGGCATCTGGAATTGAATGAACCATGATAAATTTCAGTGAAGCAGACCAATTTTGACTAAATAATAAAAGTGATTTTGTTGGAAGAGTATCAGAGTACACTATGGCATCAGAGGTAGCCTTTTAAAATAACTTTATATTGACATCTTTTCATTTTTTAATTAAAAAATGTAATTGAAGTATAGTTGATTTACAATGTTTTAGTTTCAGGTGAACAGCAAAATGATTCAGTTACACACATACGTGTATCTATTCTTTTAAGATTCTTTTCCTTTCTCAGTTCAGTTAGTTGCTCTGTCATGTCAGACTCTTTGTGACCCCATGGACTGCAGCACTCCAGGCTTCCCTGTCCTTCACCGACTCCTGGAGCCTGCTCAGACTAAAGTCCATTGAGTTGGTGATGCCATCCAACCATCTTATCCTTCTTCATCCCCTTCTCCTCCTTCTTTAAATCTTTTCCAGATCAGGGTTTTTTCTAGTGAGTCAGTTCTTCCCATTAGGTGGCCAAAATATTGGAGTTTCAGCTTTAACATCAGTCCTGCCAATGAATATTCAGGGCTGATTTCCTTTAGGATGGACTGATTTGGTCTCCTTGCAGTTCAAGGGACTCTCAAGAGTCTTCTCCAACACCACAGTTCAAAAGCATCAATTCTTCAGCACTCAGCTTTCTTTATGGTCCAACTCTCACATCCATTCCTGGTTACTGGAAAAACCATAGCTTTGACTAGATGGACCTTTGTTGGCAAAGTAATGTCTCTGCTTTTGAATATGCTGTCTTGGTTGGTCATAGCTTTTCTTACAAGGAGCAAGCGTCTTTTTATTTCATGGCTGCAGTCACCATCTTCAGTGATTTTAGAGCCCCCCGAAATAAAGTCTGTCCCTGTTTCCATGGTTTCTCCATCTATTTCCCATGAAGTGATAGGACAGATGCCATGATCTTCATTTTCTGAATGTTGAGTTTTAAGCCAACTTTTTCACTTTCCTCTTTTACTTTCATCAAGATGCTCTTTAGTTCTTTTCATTTTCTGCCATAAAGGGTGGTGTCATCTGCATATGAGGTTACTGATACTTCTCCTGGCAATCTTTATTCCAGCCTGTGTTTCATCCAGCCCAGCATTTCTCACGGTGTGCTCTGCATGTAAGTTAAATAAGCAGGGTGAAAATATGCAGCCTTGACATACTCCTTTCCAAATCTGGAACCAGTCCATTGTTGCATGTCTGGTTCTAACTGTTGCTTCTTGACCTGCATACAGATGTCTCAAGAGGCAGGTTAGGTGGTCTGCTCTTCCCATCTCTTTAAGAATCTTCCACATTTGTTGTATACACACAGTCAAAGGCTTTAGCATAGTCAATAAAGCAGAAGTAAATGTTTTTCTGGAACTCTGTTGCTTTTTTGAAAATCCAGTGGATGTTGCCAATTTAATCTCTGTTTCCCCCGTCTTTTAAAAATCCAGCTTAACATGTGGAATTTCTTATTTTACATACTGCTGAAGCCTGGCCTGGAGAATTTTGAGCATTTCTTTGCTAGCATGTGAAATGAGTGCAATTGTGCGGTAGTTTGAACATTCTTTGGCATTTCTTTAGGATTTAAAGGAAAACTGACCTTTTCCAACACTGTCTCCTCTGCTGAGTTTTCCAAATTTGCTAACATATTGAGTGCAGCACTTTCACAGCATCATTTTTAAGGATTTGAAATAGTTCAACTGGAATTCCTCACCTCCACTAGCTTTGTTCATAGTGATGCTTCTTAAGGCCCACTTAATTTCACATTCCAGGATGTCTAGCTCTAGGTGAGTGGTCACACCATTTTGGTTATCTGGGTTATTAAGATCTTTTTTTGTATAGTTCTTCTGTGTATTCTTGCCACCTCTTCTTCTGCTTCTGTTAGGTCCATACCATTTCTGTCCTTAATTGTGCCCATCTTTGCATGAAACTACCACACAATTGCACTCATCTCACGTGCTAGTAAAGTAATGCTCAAAATTCTCCAAGCCAGCCTTCAGCAATACGTGAACCGTGAACTTCCTGATGTTCAAGCTGGTTTTAGAAAACACAGAGGAACCAGAGATCAAATTGCTAACATGCGCGGGATCATGGAAAAAGCAAGAGAGTTCCAGAAAAACATCTATTTCTGCTTTATTGACTATGCCAAAGCCTTTGACTGTGTGGATCACAATCAACTGTGGAAAATTCTGAAAGAGATGGGACTACCAGAGCACCTGACCTGCTTCTTGAGAAATCTGTATGCAGGTCAGGAAGCAACAGTTAGAACTGGACATGGAACAACAGACTGGTTCCAAATAGGAAAAGGAGTACGTCAAGGCTATACATTGTCACCCTGCTTATTTAACTTCTATGCAGAGTGCATCATGAGAAACGCTGAACTGGAAGAAACAGAAGCTGGAATCAAGATTGCTGGGAGAAATAT
>SJYC01031124.1:0-25753 GCA_006408675.1 Madoqua kirkii
AGCCCCTACTTCCTAAGCCAGCATTTAAGTCATTAATACGTCATTGGCAAGCAGTACCATAGACACCTACACGTGTTCCTTTGATATTAATAGAATGTCTCAGATCATTCTCTTTCTGCCTACTGCCATCAGGATGTCCACATTTATAAATTTTTTTCCCTCCTAACAACCAAAAATTCTTCAGTTAAGTTAGTGTAAATTGTGGGAAGTTGTCTTTCCTGCTTCTTTCTGTTAGGTAGTTAGAATAGGAAAAAGGAGTCCAGAATGGTGGTGGCTGAAAGACAAAGAAGGGGAAAGCCCATTAAAATAGAACAAAGGAAGGCCCAAGGACCCAAGTGAGGACCTCAGGTAAAACAAACAGCCCTCCTGACTGGCCCAGTTAACACAGGGCAGGCTCAGCGGGGAAGAGACAAATATAAAGGAAGCCTAGAGGATTGGGGCTTCTCTTCTCTTTGCATCTTTTGGGCCAACCCACCCTCACGCCTCAAGGATGCGTTTTCCTTTGCTTTCTAATAAAACTGAGCTATCACACAGCTGTAACACTGGTCCGTCGGTCACTTCAAATTTTTACTGCGGCGAGACAGAATTGAGGAAATTACACACTGCCCCAGCATTTCCATCAGAAAGTATGAAATAATCTTCCCTGACATGAAAGACTTCTTACTAGAATGACGGATCACTTTCTCCCCAGACTCTATTATACTTAGGCATTGTTAAAAGATAGTGACACTGAGCAGGACCCTCCTGGATACAAAAGCTTTCCCATGTCCCCAGGTTTCTTGCTTATAGGCTTCAGCCTCCTAGACCTTCCCTGAGTTCTGAAGGGCAGATTCAAACAGTTACTCATTAGGTAAGTGAGAGAATGCAGGAACAAAGGGAAAGCAGTCAAGAAAAAATAGTGTGGCAATGAAAGAGAATGTTAGTTCCTCCTCAAGGAATATACAAAACAATGAATCTTTGAGTTCTATAAGAACTGAGGCCTCCACCCAAACGAAGGTGGCTAACTTCAGGCCAAGGACAAGATTTCTGGACCACCACCCTGTTATTTCATCATCAACCAATCAGAAGAAAGCCAGACATTCAGTAGCCTTCACCTCCCCAAATTTTGCCTTTAAAAACACTTCTATGGTGCTGCGATTCATGGGGTCGCAAAGAGTCAGACACGACTGAGCGACTGAACTGAACTTAACTGGAATCTGTTTGGGAGTCCAGGTCTTTGCACACACGCCATTCATTCTCCTTGTTTGGCTTTTACAATAATCCAAACTCTGGTGTTTCCATTTGTTTGGCCTCTCTGTGTGTTGGACTTATGAACTTGTAATTGACAATAATAGGACTTTCTGAGATGTATTACAATAAAAGCAAGTTAATATTTTGAAGGGTAGCAGAATATGCCATCCCAAAATATACCTCTTTGGCATAAGGATTATTTTGAACTGATTATTGTGGAGCCCTATACCAACGTCACAGGTGTGGAGCTGTATACCAGGGTCACAGGATAAAAATCTCTGGAACTGATCAAGCCCATAGTTGAAGCCCCAGATCCTTCCCTAAACCTTTCCTGAGCTCATGATGGTATATAAACCTCCATCCTCTGGCTGACTTTTGAGTCTCATATTTCTGAGGGAGTCCCATAAGTATATTAATAAAATCATTATTTTTCCTCCTGTTAATCTGTTGCCTTATTCCAGGCTTACCCTTCCTAAACTTTGGCTTACCCTTAGTATAAGGCAGCATAGATCCCCTTCTGAGAGTAAACAGGCCACAGTGTAAAATAAAATATTCTCTGGTCTACTATTTGAATGTGCCACCCATTCACACACACCCCCTCCCCCACATCTGGTTCTTTCTAGCTTTGTTTACTCTTTTTGCCTAATTCTGGAGTTGCTGCTATAGACCTTGTGTGTGGTCAAAGCATTCTCCCTGTAGCAATAACCTTCCTCCCTAATTTGTGATAGTTCATTTCCCTCTCTTGCAATAATCCTTTTGAATACAGTCTCAACTTCACTAAATTGAGATATGATTTCTATTCTAGTCTGGTCACTGATTTCTCTTGGTATTGCCTACCCTTCGACGTTCCAAAGATATGGCTTTATGAACTGTGGTATTGGAGAAGACTATTGAGAATCCCTTGGACTGCAAGGAGATCCAACCAGTCCCTTCTGAAGATCAAACCTGGGATTTCTTTGGAAGGAATGATGCTAAAGCTGAAACTCCAGTACTTTGGCCACCTCATGCGAAGAGTTGACTCATTGGAAAAGACTTTAATGCTGGGAGGGTTTGGGGGCAGGAGGAGAAGGGGACGACACAGGATGAGATGGCTGGATGGCATCACGGACTCTATGGACATGAATCTGATTGAACTCCGGGAGTTGGTGATGGACAGGGAGGCCTGGCGTGCTGCGATTCATGGGGTCACAAAGAGTCGGACATGACTGAGTGACTGAACTGAACTTGCATGAAATGTTCCCTTGATATCTCTAATTTTCTTGAAGAGATCTCTAGTCTTTCCTATTCTATTGTTTCCCTCTGTTTCTTTGCATTTATCACTTAGGAAGGCTTTCTTATCTCTCCTTGCTATTCTCTGGAACTCTGTATTCAGATGGGTATATCTTTCCTTTTCTCCTTTGTCTTTCACTTCTCTTCTTTTCTCAGCTATTTGTAAGGCCTCCTTAGATAACCATTTTGCCTTTTTGTGTTTCTTCTTCTTGGAGATGTTTTTGATCCTGCCTCCTGTACAATACTACAAACCTCTATCCATAGTTCTTCATCCTATCTATCAGATTTAATCCCTTGAATCTATTTCTCACTTCCACTGTATAATTTCGGGGATTTGATTTATAGGTCATACCTGAATGGTCTAGTGGATTTCCCTGCTTTCTTCAATAGAAGTCCTTATTTGGCAATAAGGAGTTCATGATCTGAGCCAGCTCAGATCCTGGTCTTGTTTTTGTTGATTCTATAGAGCTTTTCTTCAGCTGTAGCTGCAAATAATATAATCAATTTGATTTTGGTATTGACTACCTGGTGCTGTCCATGTGTAGAGTCTTCTCTTGTGTTGTTGGAAGAGAGTGTTGCTTTGACCACTGGGTTCCCTTGGCAAAACTCTGTTAACCTTTTCCCTGCTTCATTTTGTACTGCAAGGCCAAACTGCCTATTACTTCAGATATCTCTTGACTTCCTACCTTTGCATTCTTGTCCCCTGTGATGTAAAGGACATCATTTTTGGTGTTAGTTCTGGAAGGTCTTATAGGTCTTCACTGAATTACTTCAGCTTCTTCAAAATTTGTGGTTGGGGCATAGATTTAGATTACTCTGATACTGAATAGTTTGCCTTGAAATGAGATGGCTGGATGGTGTCACTGACTTGATGGACGTGAGTCTGAGTGAACTCCAGGAGTTGGTGATGGACAGGGAGGCCTGGCATGCTGTGATTCATGGGGTCGCAAAGAGTCAGACACGACTGAGTGACTGAACTGAACTGATATTGAATAGTTTGCCTTGAAAATGAACAGAGATCATTCTGTTGTTTTTGAGATCCAAGTACTGCATTTGGACCCTTTTGTTTACTATAAGGGCTACTCCATTTCTTCTAAGGGTTTTTGCCCATAGTAGTAGATATAATGGTTATCTGGATTAAATTCACCTAGTCCAGTTCATTTTAGTTCACTGATTCCTAAAATGTCTGTATTCACTCTTGCCATCTCCTATTTGACCACTTCCAATTTATGTTGATTTATGATTCCAGGTTCCTATGCAGTATTTTTCTTTACAGTATCAGACTTCACTTCCATCACCAGTCACATCCACAACTGGGTGTTGCTTTTGCTTTGGCCTCGTCCTTCATTCTTTCTGGAGCTTTTTCTCCAATATTCTCCAGTAGCATATTGGACATCTACCAACCTGGGGAGTTCCTCTCTCAGTGTCATATATTTTTGCCTTTCATACTGTTCATGGGGTTCTCAAGGCAAAAATACTGAAGTTAAAAAATTTTTTCCTTTCTAGGTTATCATAAAATATTGAGTATCGTTCCCTGTACTACATAGGAGGTCCTTGTTGGACATCAATTTTATGTTAAGTAGTGTGTATATGTTAATCTAAACTTCTAATTTATCTCCCCATCCCATATCTGTTTTTAAAGGGACATGTCTTTGCTAATGTTCTTTGATTGTAACCAAATTATTCAGATGTATAGATGTTACATTAAATATTGTCAATCAAATCTGATGGGTTCTAAGTTTCCCTGAGCTGTTACTGGATAAGTTTTTAATTTTTTGATAATGTGTTGTCATTTTCTTCTTGACGTGCTTCTAACACCGTTTTGTTTCCTAGGTTTGACTCATTTTGTTGCCAGACCCTGGAAACATAGAGAGGAAAGCCAAGGAGTTAATCATATATTATAAGCCGTGAATTTATTCATACACTGCCTGACTCACCCTCCAAGAATTTCTCTCAAGAGCGATTTATGGCTATTACAGTCAGTATTAAAGATAAGTTGGGATTTCAGATGCTTTGGTATCCACTTATCTAAATAATAGTAATTATTTTGCTTCTAGCTTTCTCTAATGTTACTTAGTTTTAATAGCTAACGGTATTTCTATTTGATTCCGCAGTAAATATCAGTTTCACTAAATCATTAGGGTTGGGTCCTACAGTTATAAGAATATTGATTTTTATTCTTATATAAACCAGCAGAAAATGTTAACAAATCATATAAAATGTTTGATAGTTTATTGGGGTTTTTCTGATAGCCACTTTACTTTCCAGCAGGCAGCATAAAGATTAGAGATACTGGGTTAAGGGTGAGTTGAAAGAGCAACTGGGAGGGAAAGAGTGATGATAAATGCCTTGACATTCTTTCACACTAAATAAGAAGTTATATCATATTCACAGTGTTAAAGGATGACAGAAATATTGTGCAGCTTAAATGATTAGTCGGGGGCTTGTGTTCCCAGATTATATGATTTAGTAGCTATGCATTGGGTTTTATTACAAACAATGTTCTTTGAAAAGTCAACCAATAAAAAGAGAACACAGAAAAACTGACACTTTTGGCCCCAGCTTCTATTTCCTTATGCCTAGTAACTTTAAAAATACAGAGGCACAAGTGTTAAAATGAAGAAGTTAATATATATGGGGAGGCCTGAAATAGCCCTACTGTTTTAGAAAATTAAGTTCAGAGTATCTACTATGGGAATTCAATAAAACTTTTGGCCTTCAATATAAGATAGACCATAAATCAATGAAGTTTAAATAGTTCTGCTCTCTTGAACACCTGCTTATCTGTCTTGAGAAAATTCTGTAGTGTTTTAACCATCATTTTATGACATTAAAAAGTAATGCTCACTATTGCAGTACTTGGAAAGGCTATTAACGTTAAGGGTATGTCAGCCATTCTATTATAAACCCTGATTTCCAGGAGTTTAATATAACCCAGACATCACATGTAATAAACCCTAATGCAGGAATCTGAAACTTGGATCATTATTTTCTCTATGTAAAGGCCAACTGCCTCACAAGGACTGTCTCTAGCCATGGCAAATATCTTTAAGATAAGTTATAATTTAAAAAATTTACCAAATGCTAGTTTTTTCCTTGCTGTGATATTTTCCCTCTAATTTAAGGGCTCTGAAAGGAAGGCTATGTGAAAAATAGCTTTTGAATGAAGTTAATCTATGTATTTGCAGAAGAGCCCTCACCTCCCCACCCCAATAGAATTTTATGCCTCTTTCTCCAGAGAAGAACCTTTTGGTCCATGAATATGGTTCATCTTCTACACTTGTTATAATAAATTACCACAAACTTAGCTGCTTACAACACTGTAAATGTGTTTTCTTAAGGCTCTGGAAGTCGCAAGTCTGAACTCAGCTTCACTGGGCTAATGTCAAAAGCGTCAGCAGCGCTGGTTCCTTAGGAGGTTCCAAGGGGAGAACAGGTTTCTTTGCCTTTTTCAGCTCCTAGTTGCTGCCTCTATCCCTTGGCTCATGTTTGACTCTTTTGAGATCTCATGGACTGTAGCTGGCTAGGCCCCTCTGTCCATTGGATTTCCCAGGCCAGTATATTGGAGTGGGCTGCCATTTTTTTCTTCAGAGGATCTTCCTGACCCAGGGATCGAACCTGAGGCTCCTGCATTGGCAGGCAGTTTTTTTTACTGCAGAACCACCAGGGAAGCCCTCAAATATCTGACATGCATAAAAATGACTGACCTAGGCCCAGCCTGATCTGGGAAGAAAGGAATATGTTTTGGAAGCATGAAGAAGAAAGATGTGGAGAAGCAGTTCTATTTCTTGCTCACTGATCATCTTTGATGTTGGGCAGGCTAAGATGTGGTGATCAGCAGCCTTATTTTTATTTTGTTCAGTCGCTAAGCTGTGTCTGACTCTCTGCAACCCCATAGACTGCAGCATGCCAGGTATCCCTGTCCCTCACCATTAAAGTCCTCCTGCAAAAGTGAGAGAATTCTTTTATGATGGGTGCTGAGTGGCTAGAGGTTATTAAATTTGCAGTGCAAGGAGGTATGTGGGGTAAGTGTAAATGTTCCTTTACCTTTTGTATTCCTTTCTCCCTCTCTGTTATAGGATCTATTTTCTCAAAGAAATTACTTTGTAAATAAGATTTAAGAAAAGAAGCTTAGGGTCCCAGACAAGCCTGCTGACATTACCTTGTTAATCCTTGGTGTAGCCTATATATATATATATATATATATGTACACACACACACACACACACACACACATATTTAGAGAACAAATTGTAAGGAGTGTAATAACACAAGTGATAAAAGCAAGTGGATCAATTTTTAAAAGTATGTACTGGATTTATTTCTACTTCATGATGATTTAAGTGAGGGTGGTTTTGTTTGTTTTTAAGCTACTGAAAAACCACCCTTTATTGTCTTTTTTTTTTTTTTTCAAAAATACTCAAGTCTTTTCTGAATAATGAATAGGCAGTTAAAGAACAAACTTTTGGAGAGCCATCTGGTTGAATTAGGAGATATCTTTGTGGCCTTCTCCATCAATGGTCTCAGGATTAGCCTCAGGCTTGATGGCTCACCGGTACTCAGAAAGGTACTTATATTCACAGTTGTGATGTATTACAGAGAAAAGATTCAAATCAAAATCAGCAAAGGGAAAAAGCTCAGGGGCAAAATTCAAGAGAAACAAGCTTCCAGGTGTCCCCTTCCAGGTGTCCCCTTTCAGGTGTCCCCTTCCAGTGAACAGGGGCATGCTTGATTCTCCCAGCAATGATGTGTGACACGTGTGAAGTGTTGCAAAACAGGGAAGCTCACCTTTGTGTCCAGGTATTTTTTGGGGGGTCACTCACATAGGCACGTAACACCTATGTGGTCAGGAAACTAAGATTCCACATCCTGGGTGGTGTGGCCAAAAAAAAAAGATATAATAGGGCCCAAGTCTTCTTTTAGATAGCTATTTTTAGAGTCATTTTTCTTTTAAAAGCATCTGTATTAACAATTAGCTTTCCCAATGACTCAGTAGTCAAGAATCTGCCTGCGATGCAGGAGACGTGGGTGGGTTTGATCCCTGGGTCCGGAAGATCCCCTGGAGGAGAGGATGTCAACCCACTCCAGGATTCTTGTTTGGAGAATCTCACGGACAGAGGAGCCTGGCAGGCTACAGTCCATAGGATCACAAGGAGTCAGGCGCAGCTGAGCATGCACACACTGATAGCAATCAAAGAATGCATTCCAGTGTCTCCAAGGGGCTTTAGGATCTTCTCTTTTAAAGGGTGCCCATTCAGGTAGTTTTCTAAGTCAAAGTTTTCCCAAAGCAGTCACTGCAATTCCGAATGATCCAAAAGTTTACCCATTTCCCCCAAAGACACAATATCCTGATCCTCAGAGGTTACACCTATAGGAAGCAGTGTTTGAGAGAGGCAGAGTTTTTGACCAGGTGAAACCCATATTGCTGTTAGTATCCTTGCTGCTGCTGCTGCTGCTGCTGCTGCTAAGTCGCTTCAGTCATGTCCGACTCTGTGCAACCCCATAGACGGCAGCCCACCAGGCTCCCCTGTCCCTGGGATTGATTCTTCAGGCAAGAACACTGAAGTGGGTGGCCATTTCCTTCTCCATTGCGTGAAAGTGAAAGGTGAAAGTGAAGTCGCTTAGTTGTATCTGACTCGTAGCGACCCCATGAACTGTAGCCTGCCAGGCTCCTCCATCCATGGGATTTTCCAGGCAAGAGTACTGGAGTGGGTTGCCATTGCCTTCTCAATCGTCTTAACTGTGAGGGGCCCTTTTTCCAACAGCTGTTACCAACCACAGGCAATCACATTTTCTTCTCTTTTGAAGAGAGTAAGAAGACTTACCAAGAAGTATCACCGAACAAAACACAGGTAGGCACAGTAAGTCAGCCAGTGCAAAGCACAAAAAGAGTGGAGCTTAGATCAAGAGAGACTCTCAAACTGGATCTGAGAGACAGCAGTGAATCAGTGGGTCTGGTGGATATTGACATCTAGTTGCTGACTGTCCTCAGAATCTTTGGGAGTTTTCCTTGAGTCTTTATTCTGATACCAGAAACTGTAAAAATCCAGGAATAGCAAAATTAAAACCACTAATCAATTGATAGTACTTAGTAAGAGTTTATTGTCCATATAAGAAAAGTTCATAAACTGGGAGCTTTCAAAGTCAAAGACTGATATAAAGCTCAGGGGATGAAGTAACAGGATGGTTTATAAAGTGAAAATGAGGAAGTTGTTTACTCTTTCTGGTGATTGGTTATTACAACTGGGGTTTCCAGATCAGAAGAAATAGGTTAAAAGTGATTTATTGTTTTGTTGTTTTAGTCCCAAAGTCGTCGTGTCCAACTCTTGCGACTCCATGGACTCTAGCCTATGGGCTGTAGTCTGCCTGGTTCCTTCTGATTGTTCCAGGCAAGAATACTGGAGTGGGCTTCCATTTCCCCCTCCATGGGATCTTGCCCACCCAGGGAAGGAACCCATGTATCCTGCATTGGCAGATGGACTCTTTACCACTGAGCCACCAGGGAGGCCCTAAAAGTGATTACCTCATATCATTTTAGGAAGATGACTTAAACTTTTTTTATGATTGTCATTTACAGCATTTATTGTCTTATGTGGCATTTATAAGAAATAACATGTTCATGTAATAAGAGGTTTCACTTAATGTTCATGTAATAAGACATGTTCAGTTTTGTTTATATGGCTAAAATGATTTTGTCTGCTCAAGGAATTTTCAAGTGCAATCTCCATTTTGTGTTTAATTGTAAGAGAAGGTATATGGTCCCTGTTACTCCACGTTAGCCAAAACAAGAAATGCCTCAATGTTTTAAAGCATGCAAATACTTCCGTTTCAAAAAGTACCACATACGATTCAGTGACATATTTAGCAATCATTCTTTTTCAATAATTTACATTCTCTTAACCAATCTAACAATTCCATCTGAGAAAGACGTTATGTGAAAAGATTTTCTTTCCCTTTAATCAGATATAAAATCCCTTGGAAGACTCAAAGGAGACATAGAATCAACATTTCTCCCTGTTTAAAAAAAATTAAGGAAGATAATTTAGGTGATGTAAAATGTTTTACTTAGCACTTCATGACGTGGACAACCTTTTTTCTGAGAATTGCAAGATGGAGAGGAAAGTGGGAAGCTTTAACAGGGTTCTCCAGGCAAGAATATTGGAGTGGGTTGCTATTTTCTTCTCCAGATTTACCTAAGAGGGTAAAAAATACAAAGCAGCTAGGAGACAAATAGAAACTATCTGGTGGGCTGGGGCCATTCGGTCACGTAGTTGTCAGAAGTGAGAAGGTGCGATGTTGGCTTGGCATTTGGAGAGTGGCTCAAGCCGTAGGCTGCGTGCCTTCATTGCAAAGTGCTTGGTGATGTGGACCCCGGGGACAGAAGCAGCTCCATCTTGGGCTTAAGACAGTTAGCTCAAAAACTGAAATAGAATTTGCTTATGCTGACCCTCATCCCTTCTCATCTCACCTGGTGCTTTATTGACTTGGAAAGCAAAGCTAGAGCGAGCCAGTTGAACCCTGTCTGTGTGAACGGTGGAAGGACCTGCTCAACGGAACTGGAAAAAAGTATGTGAAATCTTAAGAATATATTTATCAGGCATGTGAATTGTAATGTTTCAGTTTGGTAAAGGAAGTAAGTGGATTAAACTGTGTTGTTCTTAAAGTAGGCTCTTGGATGGAAGACTCTCTGCTTTGAACTTGGAATTGGCTTGGTTTGGTGGGTAATTCAATCTCTCTGGCTTGTGTTATTATTACAGGATTGGGTTAGTGTGTTACCGTGTAAGCCCAAGGGGTTATGTCTGTGATTGTACCCTAATGTCCTGAGTTTAGAGTTGTTTGAAGTTCGTGGCTTATTTTATTAGAAAAATACCTGGGCTTTGGGAGAGAGCCAGAAGTTCTCAAGTTTCATATATTGTAATGGACGCGTTTTCTCCCTTGTAAATATCAGCGGCATAGATTTTATTGGTATTCAACAACTTTTCAATCCAGAGAGCCCTAGATTCAGCACAGATGTCTGGTTCTTATGACTGTCACGGGAATGTACCTAGTGACATTGCATCAGCTGGTTACCACGAGCCTTTAATGCCTCACCCCCAAAGAAAACTTAGTACTGCAGTCTGAAAGTCTCCCAGCTACTACTGCATCTGGCTTTCCTTAAGTCCTGTGGGCTTTTCCTTCTCTTCTCGGGGGACTTTGGCACTGAAATAGCTTCCATTCCGCACGAGACAGGAAAACACATCATGTGGAAGGATTATGATATATTTTTAAAATCACAAACATCTGTCAGCAGCATGAAGCCCACATGATTTAGAAAAGGCATTTCCTTAAGGGCTTTTGTGTATGATAACTTCTTACTGGTCTGACATAATTTAACCTAGGCATCTTTCTGCGTTTATTTACTTTTAAGTTTCAATATACCGTGTGAAGGCTATTTTTGGACCCACTGTGAGGAAACTACTCATATGGAATGCATTTCCCAGGAAGACCATGTGTTTTCAGTGATGAATCAAACAAAGCCTTGCCCCTTATGCTAATAGAGGAGAATGCCTCTCCTTCTGTCTCTGTTTTCTTGTCTCTCCCTTCTTGTATCCTGAGCCAGGGAGACAGCTGTTTTCTCCCGCACGCGGGAGGAGAGGATGGATGCGAAACTGCGGTATCTGGCTGTCTGTCAGAACAATAGGAAACCGCACACCTGTCGGCTCTTGGCAAGCAGGGCTGGTGAAATGACTAACTCCTAGCTCTCCTCGACAAGCACATCACTGGCTATGTTTCTCTTTCAGTTCGCAAAGGCTTAAATTTCTCCCTTGAGGCATGGGGGGTGGGTATTAAGCAGTTTTACTACTGCTTCTAATCAACAGCTTCCTTTAGACAAGGTGGATTTTCTTGCAGGACCTGGTTTATGGCCCCTCTCTACCCCCTTTCCCACACTGGTCCCCTCACCCTCCCTGGAGCATTGGTAACCAGGGTTCTTTCTCCCTGTGTAGGCGCTGCTTTGCATCTGTAAGCGTTTTTTCTTGTGCAGCCTCACTTGGCTTCCTAGAGGCAATCTGAAAGCCCCTTCAGCTAATGGCTCATTTAGCAATCAATTTGTCAAATAATGTTCACAGATGTTTTTCTGATGGAGCAGCGTGCAGTGCAGGTAATGACTGAGTGAGTGATCATTTATGATAGGTGACAGGATCAAGGCATTGCCTTGCTAGGCGGCTCGGGAGTTAGGGGTTACTGGTCACCTTGAGAGAGAACATACTCCTTTTTAACACAATAAACCAGCCCTGCGATTCCATTACCACTGAATCATGGGCTTGCAGCTGAAGTATTTCCTTATATCCAAAGCTGGAAGAGTTGCACCAATGTGAGATCTAGAGGAACAGAAAAGTAGTGTCTCTCTTAACTTGGTGCTTCCTGGTTTTTGAGCTTTGACCATAATGCTGGGGCTCAGAACATAAAAAAGAGCAGAAAAATATTACACACATAATAATATAGTGGTTTGCAACTGTCTTCATACCTGTGGACATTTTCCAGCCTCAAACACAATTCAGAGTCAGTCAAGAGAAACACTCATTTTACCAGAAATGTGGAAAACTTTGTAGCTATTAATGTGAATGACCTGTCAAAGTTCTAGAATATTGGAATCCAACTACTCATGCCAGGACAGAGCTGCTGAGCTGAGCAGTCTTCAGATTCCCACAGCTGCACTAGCTATGCTTTCTTTCATGGTCCTGAATTGTTTCCATTACCCTGAAAAGGGTTATAAAACCTACAATCAATTTAGTTTCTGGGGCATTGTGTTTTGAATACCGTTTAATAGGGTGTGACAAAAACACATAATTTCTCCACATGTTCTTACGTTGCAAGCAGATCTTCCGTGGTGCTCGGCAGTGCACCAAATCATATGAACAGCACCGGAAGCTTTGGGATTAGAAATAAAGGAAGAGCAGCAGATAGCCCGCATGTTAACTGTGTGAGGAGAATTTTAAATTTACTGGTTGACCACAACGCCATCAGCAAAATCTTTATCCTCTACGTTCAACTGAGCTCGGCGCTAGCCAGAGATAAACAAATTTAATTATTTCATACATGAAAAAGAGATTCATGTTTCAGAATGCACAAGATGAGCTTGAACACAGATGGACAGAATACATTTAATAAGAACATTAATAAGGAAAGATTGGTTGAATCTGATCTGCAGCTGTGGCTGTTGGAGGATAAGGATTTCTATTCCTTTTGATGAGCAGGAACTGAACTGCTCTTCCAACTTGATGCCCCGAACGTTTTTTTTTTTTTTTTTCCTTCCTTCTCAAATGAGCAGGCTCATTTATTTTAATGAGAGTTTTTGACTAAGGAAAAAACCAGTGTGCGACTCTGTCACTGCTCCTAATCCATTTAGGGACTGAGTGTCTGAATGTCTCTTTTATGGTTGTGTTGTCTTCTCACACTGCATCAGGTTACTGAGGAACAGGATGTTGGTGCTTGTTAAAATTGCTAAATTTACATACTCTGGAAATTGCATTATTGGACATATATGTGATATGGATATTTTAGGTAACTTAACAGCGTACAGGAACACACATTGTTCAGCTGTAGTAGACAACCTACAGGAACAGATGAACCAAAAAATGGTCAAAGTGTTTCTCAATGACACTAGCCCCAACACTACTGTGTTTCAGAGCAGGTATAGGTTTGCATATTTTGAGCTGCTGATGGAGATCTTTCTCCTACAGGGCAAGAAATACTCTATTCTAGCTTTACTTTACCTTTGTGTCTGAGACTCTGGGTTGGTGGAAGTTTTTAATAACCTTAGCTGTTTAAGTTTTGTTTGGAAATTCAACTAGGTTGTGTGAAAAGCTTTTCTAGGCAAATTGATTTACCATTTACTGAACATTATATTAGCCCTTTATAGATAAAGTTTATTCCTCAAAAGAGGTATATGTGTTAGATGTTACTGTCTCATTTATAAGTGAAGAATCTGAGTGTTAAGAGAGATTTTTTTTAAATTGCCAGCACAAGCTGTGATATGAACTGAACTCTTATTTCAAAATTCATGCTGTCATAGGCTTTCATTAAAAATATGCTGCAAAAATTTCAAGAATCCAAAAATGTCAAGGAGAGTTAAACTCTGTTCACACTAATGCAAGTTTCATGAATTTTTTTGATCATTTCACCATACATATATACACCTATACTGTGGGTCTGAAATTTCATATAAATGAGATCATAATAAGCTTTGTAAATTGTTTTTGAGAAGTAATATGGATATATTTTCAGTAAATTTCTATGCCATTATTTAAAAGGCTGTGTAATATTAATGTATGTATCAAGCAAATTGATATAACCCGTTCCAAACTGATGGGTATATAAGTTTCACTATTACATATAATGTTTTAATTTTTGAGCATACCTCTTCCGTTTTTCAGTTATGTTTTAGTATCTCTTTCTCTCTTTTTTAGAATTTCTATTTGGGTTGAAGATGATGGCATTTTAATGTCGAGGTAGGTTATAAATATATAATTAATGAAGATCATAGGCTCTGGAATCAGTTTGTCTGGGTCTGAATTTCAGTTCCTCTACTTAATCTTAATTTTTAAAAGCAAGAGGATAATAAATAAAAAAGAAACTACTATTTGAAGTTTGTTGTGAAAATGAAATGACATGAGTGGGTAATGTAGTGTCCAATGTGTGAATGCATAGTATGAAGTGGTTCATTACTGATAGCTCTGGTGTTGTTATTATTACTGGATATATTTTTAGCATCGTCAATGAAGTAGATGTTTCTCTGAAATTCTCTTGCTTTTCCTATGATACAGTGGATGTTGGCAATTTGATCTCTTGTTCCTCTGCCTTTTCTAAATCCAGCTGTAACACCTGGAAGTTCTTGGTTCACGTACTGTTGAAGCCTGGATTGGAGAATTTTGAGCATTACTTTGTTAGCATGTGAGATGAGGTAGTTTGTGCTCAATTGTGCGGTAGTTTGAGTATTTTTTGGCATTGCCTTTCTTTGGGATTGGAACAAAAATTGACATTTTCCAGTCCTGTGGCCACTGCTGAGTTTTCCAAATTTGTTGTCATACTGAGTGCATCACTTTCACAGCATCATCTTTTAGGATTTGAAATAGCTCAGCTGGAATTCCATCACCTCCAATAGCTTTGTTCTCAGTGATGCTTCTTAAGGCTCACTTGTGAAATTCACTCTCATGTTGAGAAAGTTTAATGTTGGGGTATCAAAAAATGACAGTAATTTCCATAAACACTTTATGAGATTAAAAAAATGAGACAAACCTCACACTGGGTATGAAAATAAAATAATTATGAAAAATAAAAGGAGTCATAAAGCTGGCAAAGTTATAACAGTGAAATACTTTTGTTAAAGGAATAGGAAATGCTCAATAGAAATATTAGAAAAATAGGTAAGCAATGTTACTTTAGAGAATGATTAATGATGACCGATGTTTTATAACATACAACTAAATAGGGTTAGAAAGATTATTTGAAACTGCTTCTCCATATGGAACCTACCTATCAAACTTACAGAAAATACTCTGCATAATATCTTGCCTTTTTCTAGACTTGTGCATTTCTGACTTTTTATACCTTTATCTACTATATAAAATATGGGTGCAAAATGTGTATATTTTTCTTAAAACTGATAACATGATAGTTTTCATACGGGAAGGGTGATTTTGCGAAGTTTGGAACCCTGTTGCATTTATTCAGCTGTTGGCATAGGTGAGGCATGTGGTTGATGGTGGGGAGGGCGTCATTGAGAGAAAGAATAAAGACTCTCTGCCTGTAATCTCCTTGTTGAATTTTGTTTTGGTTACATTACTGAATATTGACATTCAACTGCTGTATTCCTGAAACTGGCTATGGATTACCAGTCTCCTGTGAGTTTTCTGTGGGGCCCAGAACTTTGCTGTGATAGTTAAATGATGCCAACAATACGATTAACCCATGAAACCTGTAAGAAACTAGTGGCGCCCCCTCGTGGATAGATACATAGGTTCTCCCACTCGGTCCCTTTAGGTGATGATGTGGGGACATTTTCAAAGGGGGATAGGCTGCCAAGATTCCCTCTTCCAGTGAATTACCTCACTCTTAAGAAATTTCAGCAAGTTATTAAGCAATTTCATTTGTTTTTAACAAGGAAAGTTTCAGTTCTCCATTCCTAGGCTGTTACATGTTACTTGGCGACATCATTTTTTGCTTAGAGTGCTGTGGCTGTACTGGTGACAGGCTGAGCTGAGCGGCAGCCTGGAGTGATAGTGCACACATAGACCCAACCAATTTGGCTTCAAGGCCTATAAAATATTTCAGCGACATGCGTTTTCCAAGAGAAGCCAATATTCAGATTAACTGAATACCTGAAAGGTCTGTGCATCACCCAGCGTCCTTCCGGTTGGCATTGGAGGTTGGGGAGGTGACCAGATGGCCGTATTGTGTAGAGCATTTATGTCTTTCTCTGATGACCAGCTTGCCTCTGGGCTCCTGGGAGCAATTTCCAGTGGAATGGAGCAGAGAGAATCATAATTATGTCTCAGCCCTAGTTCATCACCCAATAGGGACCTGTATTTCTCCATGTGCCCTTATAAATCTTTTAGCTAAATCAGGGCTCAAATGTAAAACCCAGTTCCCAAGGGAACTTTTTAATATAAACTAAAGTCTGGTTTAGGCTGATTTTTTAAAAAATCTTTGTGAAAAGTATTTACTCATGATAGTTCCAGATTTAGTACAAAGTCTTACTTATTTTGCAAGACACTAAAAACAAAACCTCCAAATGAATGAAAAGCAGAAACATTCCCTGAACACTGTACAACATATCGATAACATTCCATTTAAATTATGACAATGCAGTTTAGAAGCTGGCAGAATACTCAGAGGAAGCGTGCTATTTCTGGACAATGCTGCCATTGTTATTTTGCTTGGTTTTGCTTTTCAACTAAATGATGCTTTTATCTTCCTATAGTACAGCCCCATAAAGGGATAAAGTAGTGGAAATATGACAAACTTACCCTTTCCATTTTTTAAAATCTAGTTGTTTTTACATCCTGTGATAATCATAGAACCTCATCCTGGTTCTAGAGGGTTCAACACAGGTTAAATCCTGAGTAAGTAGTTTTCTAGAGTAATTTCCTAAGGAGTGCTATTCTGACCATCCTTGAAAGAAGAGATTCTGTCTGGTCACACTCGGGAGCCAAGTGCTCTTTTAAAATCTGGATTTGCTGATGCTACGTGTCAAAATCCAGACAGAGTGATAAATTACTCAGAAATGAAAAGAGAGGCAATTATTGCAGTGATGGTCACTGGCTGTGATCTTGGTAATTCCAGTTCTATAGCTAATCTTTTAGCTACAGATATTTTTTATCCTGAACACCTAATTCCCAATTTGAACCTGTGAATGAGTTACTGGAAGCTAATTTTTTTCCTAAGAAAAAAATTATGCTTTCTGCAAATGAATCTTGGTGTCTCTAGAATCCTTCAAAGAAATAATAGAAAACCCAGGGACCATTAAATGCCCTGTGAACTGCTGGGAAAAATATAGCTTACATTTTCTGGAGGAAAAGTGACTTTCTGTATTTATGTAACCATTTCAATTATGATTCTACTTATTAGCTATAAACCCCAGAAGTCACAAGGTTAATAAGAACCTTTCCAAAGACTCACACATTAAACTTGGGGAATAAGGTCATACATTTGCAGAATTCAGGGTTTATTGGGACGAGTATCTGTCTCACATTAGAGATTTTGTAGGGAACACTGGCTCCTGGCACACACTCTCTTGGCATCTGTATTCCTTTGTCTGCATCAAGTTCTGCTTGTTCCTCAAACCATCAGAAGCTATTTAAGCTGAAAGAGGTGGATGCCTCCTATACCCAGAATCATGCAAGCAGTAAGACATGTATTCCACTTACCCAGTTAAGAGAGGGCTTCAACAGGAAGGCTTGTAGTATTAGTGATACTCTTATATTTTAGTGTTCATGCCTGGAAAATCCCATGCACCGAGGAGCCTGGTGGGCTACAATCCATGGGGTCGCAAAGAGCTGGACACGACTGAGCGACTCCTGTGTGTGTGTATTTTAGTACATTACTTACATTGGAGTCATTTTTGAATTTTTTGTTGACTTGCTTTGAATTTTATCTTTTTTATTAAATTCAGTTCAAAATTTCTTTGCTGTTTGTGGTGTATGCTGAGCACTGTGTGCAAAGCTGTAGAGGATGCTGTAAATAAGACAGAAGAAATACAGTAAAATAATTAGCATATGAATGATTTCAGTCTCATGAGTAATCGACAAATATCAAAGTAATACTTTTCACCCCATCAAATGATCCAAGATTCAGGAAAAAGAAAGTTGGTGTGATGATGATGCCAGGGCATTTTGTTGTGCTGCGCTGGTAAGTGAGTGTTGTAAGAGAGATACAAACCACGAGCCCCTTGGGAAGGATCAGTTGGAAACATCAGGGAAAGTTTCTGGAAGGATTTTGGAAGAGAATGGAATTTAAACAGATGGAGGATGGAAATGAATGCAGGGTACAGAGCTTGATGAAGGTTGGTGTTTTTCATCTCCAAAATGGAAATTTTTCTATCTTGAAACATGAGCGCCATCTCATTTATTTTCATAGTATTCCAATGGATGAATACTTAATTTATTCACCCATTCTCCTACTGAAGGACAATTAAACTGTTTCCAAATTGCTGTTGTCACAAACAAAGCTATCATGACCATCTAAGCTGCTATTATCTCTGGCTGGCTGAAAAGATTTTTTCCAGAATGTGTGCTGGGGGAGAGAATTACTGAGGCTTGAGATGCACTAGACAGTCCAATTTGCTCTCCAAGTGTCTGTGCCAACTGAAACTCCCACCAGCAGTGCTGGAGAGCTCCAGCTTCCCTTCAACCTTGCATTTCGTATATTTAAAAAATATTTATTTATGTATTTTGCTGCACTGGCTTGCGGGACCTTGGTTGCTGCTTTGGGATCTTCCTGGCGGCACGCAGGGACTTTCTTTCTTTTTAGTTGCACCACGTGGGAACTGGTTCCCTGGCCAGAGGTCAAACCTGGTCCCCCTGCCCTGAAAGCGTGGAATCTTAGCCACTGGACCACCAGGGAAGTCTCTACATTTAGTATTGACAGGCATACGTTTTTCCTGATTTAATGGATGTGAGTGAGCATTGTATTAATTTTTTCAATTCCCTGATTACAAGTGAGGGTCAACATTTATTTTGTATATTATGGGCTGTTCAGATTTCTTATTGAGCCTATTACACATTTCCCCCTAGTTTTGTCTTTCCTATTTCTTTAGTTGACTTATAGATCTTCTTTATATTTTATTCTGGATACCATGTTTTTAACAAAATCAGTACAACGAACTGCAAGCATTTTCACTTTCTCTGGGTCTTGTCTTTTAAATTTTTATTATTGCCTCATTTCATCTAGAAATAATTTTAATGTAGGCAAAGTTATACTTTTGTATGTTTTGTATTTTCTATGGGTTGTTTAAGAAATCCTTTCTTAACATACTTCACAAGAGTGTATCCTAACACTATGTCTAGAAGTTTTATTTTTCATAGTTTCTAAATGACCTGAAATTGATTTTTAGATAGAATTTGAGATAGGGTTATAATATTTCTTTTTCAGCTCTCCAAGTCTGTAAATATTCTTCTCATATTTTATTTTTATGTGTTTACCACATACCAGGCAACTTTATATGGATTTGAGCGAGCAGACATTGTGAGCAAATCATCTTGGTGGCAAAACGTAGCCAGGTGTCTCCCCAGGTCACAGAATTCCAGAAGCAGCTAAGAAGTGGTGATTGCAGATCTGACTGAGTTTGAATTCAAGCTCTCTCACTTATAAATAAGGCAGGGTACAAAGAATGCCAACAAAATGAACCAGTGTGAAAAAAGTTGGTCTTGAAATAAATAGAACTGGACAGAAGTTTGGGATAGAAATCTGAGCTGTCCATATCAATTCGAAATGATTGGAAGAACTGGACTCTAAGGCTCTCAACTGGACTCTAAGGATACTGGAGTGAAATGAAGAGGACCCTTCATTACACCCACCTCAAGAGCCTGGACTAAGTAAATGGAACAAAACAGTATTAGTGAGGCTCGAGTTTCATGAAAACCGTTTATTCTTGGGAAAAGAGCTCTCAGCATACAATTCCAGGGCTTGGCCATTCAACCCCATTCCCACCTGGCTGTCCCTTGTACGCTCTTGAAAGAGGCCAGGGTGCTCAGCACTCACTTTTCTGAACACTCTGCCTGGGGTGGCCACATGACTCAGTGCTGACCTGGGATGCAGGTGCCCACTTGCCTTCCCAGGCAAAGAGAGCAAGCTGAATGGGGAAAAGGTCGGTAGCCCTCACACCTTGCTTCCTGTAAACTGGACGTGGCGTCTGGAAGTGTAGCGGCTGCCTTGTGACCCCGAGCACAGAGACTTTTGGCATTTTGAGCTCCTCTGCCAGCCTGGTATTCCTACCCCTAGATTCTCAGTGGCCAGAGACTAAATAAGCTGATATCTGTGTAAAGGCCTTGCAGTGAAAGTTTTTATTTTTTATATTCCTGTATAGCTAAACCTATGTCTGATACAGCTTTGATACCTCATTCATTTCATCCAATATTGGTTATCACTGAAAACTTTTATGGTAATGGGTGTGTGTTAATGAAGTTAGAGAGAATCCAACAGAAGAAGAGAAAAGACAAGATGTCACATGTTTCTTGTGCTTCCAGAATTTTACTTCTAATAGGAGGAATAAAATATGACGATGGACTGAAAGGTAGTTATGATTGGTGTGTGCCCCACGTGCCAACAGTTGGCCCCAAGTTTTCATCAGATGATCCTTCTACAAGCATCTGGGGTTCACTGTGGTAGCTTGGGTACCACATGGACAAATTTTTGTTCTAAGGGCACATGTCATGTGCTGGTAAAGTCACATTATGAATAGTTGCAGGATTGTTTTTAGTATGAGATGTCCATTCATGTATTTTCTGCTACAAAACAATCCATAAAAAGTTTCTTTTGGAGCCCTAAGACATTTGGTTCAAGAGACACAAGCATTCCAATCCACTTATTGTGGACACTGGATGGTCTCTGTTCTGTTGATGTGGCTCTGAAAGAGACAAGCATTCTGTTGCCATTCTGGGTCACCATCCCATGCAGCCACACAGGAGACCAGGTGGTGGAGAAAGCACTTTTACAACCAGGGGTTAGAGTTAGGATGTAAACTCCTGGCAGCTTGTTGCTTTACATCTTGGTATCCCTCATCATAAATATCTGTTTGTATGTTTCAGGGGATCAAAGCATGTTTGCTCTTTCTGATTGCATGTAGTTTTATATTCTGGCTATAATTGAACTTAGAGTATACAAAGTTATCATCTGACTTCTTGCATTACTGACCAGTCACTAGGTTTAGATTTTGCAGTAAACACTTGATCCATTTTCTGGTTGCCTCACCCAAATGAATGAATTCCCAGCAAAGAGAGGTCAGGCCACCTGGCTTTTCACAGGGTGTCCTTTGGAAACAAGATCAAGGGCTGAAGACAGGACAGCAGGGACAGTGGCATGGATAAAGGCATGAAAGAACTTCCAGGTGGATCTTACCATTGGGGGAGCACTTAGATTCGTCGGTCCTCCTCAGATTTCATAGTGTTCTGTGAGGCGGGTACCAAGGGTTTTGCGGTGCTCCTGATCATGGCCTTGAATGTGTGGCTCATGACTCAGGCTGCGCTATGGTCTATCCCTGGCACTTTATGTCTGGCCAGGCATAGGATAAGGCTGTAGAAGAAGCAATTGAAAGTATCAGGGTGCAGGGCTGAGGTTAGGGGAGGTTTGCCAATTCATTTCTACGGCACTGAAATGTCTTCCCTTGGAAAATCCTGCAACTAAGATTTCCATGCCATACTCTGCTAGGCTTCTCAGACCAAAATGGTTTAACTGCAGGGATAGGATGCTGTGATGCTTGAGGCTTTGATCTCTAGCTTATGGAAACACATTTTGGGATGATGTGGTTTTAGCCTATTAGGCTTTTCCACCTTTTTTAAAGAAAAAAAAAAACGCCGTGTTTGTAAGATTGAAATGTGGTGACAAAGATTGTTAGTCCATATAAAGTCATTTAAACTCTTTTTGTTTTTTTTCAGAGATGGCTGAGTCCATCTGTGAGTGCCTCCGTGCAGCTTTCCTTGATATAAACAGAGCGGCTTTAAAAAACTGGATGAATGCCAGCATTGGTTAGCATTAGAATTGGCTCATGTTAAAGTTCACATTGACCTCAAAGCGAAAGTTTATCTTTTGAGGTACTTTGACCTTGGAGAGGTTAGATATTGTAAATTTCCATGGAGAATACTTCTTGGTTGACTGGATTTTCTTCTCCATGATGTTCGAAAGAAAATCCCCACAACCAAAAGGCTTACTTCCTCAGCCAAAGTAGTGGTCCATCTGCAGAATTGCTGGCTGTATGATCCCAAGATCAACCCATGCAGCACCAGTCCCAGGCTGGGGATTTATTGTATTAGCTGTTTTACAGGTGTTGTTCCTGAGGTGCCAAGAGGGCCACACAGCTGCACTAAATCGATAGAAATGAGGTTGATGGTGGTGTGGAGATGCAACGGATGTGAGAGGGGGCAGGTCCTAGAATTCCTGATTCTTGATTCGAATCCACAAATCCGTGGAGCGCTGGCCACGACAGCCTGTCCTGGGCTCCTGGTGCTGGTCTGTGAGAATCTGAGGCTGAGGACCAGTTGGGATGGTGAGGGAGACAAAGCTGGTCTTGTTCTCAAGCCACCGCTTGTCTTTCAAAATCTTATTAAAATATGAAAAAGTAAGTCCCTATATTTTTGTATTGCTTTTCATCCTGTTGGTGATGCCAATTGTCTTGCTGTTCACACTGTGCCCACTGTTCGCTGAACCCAGGGTTGGCAAGGCCCAAGCTAAGAGGTTGGAAGGAGACTCGAGGAGCTGCAGGAACTGAAGACACGTGTTCTCTCCTGGCGGACACGGCAGCCGTACGTAACACAGCCTCTCTGCTGGCTGACGCAGCGGCCGTACCAGCAGCTGCATCGCCACCATAGTATAGTAATAACACGGCCACGATGCCAGTCTAGTGTAGCCCCTACGCCACAGCAGCCAGGGCCTTGTGGTGGAGCTCTTGCAGACGTGTGGAGCAAGGCGCCTTGGGACCAAGCGAGGACCTCGTGACATGCATGCGCAGTGTGATAAGTGTGTTTAGTTGTTGCTGCTGCTGCCGCCAAGGCGCTTCAGGCGTGTCCAACTCTGTGCGACCCCATAGACAGCAGCCCACCAGGCTCCCCCGTCCCTGGGATTCTCCAGGCAAGAGCACTGGAGTGGGTTGCCATTTCCTTCTCCAATGCATGAAGTGAAAAGTGAAAGTGAAGTCGCTCAGTCTTGCCTGACTCTTAGCGACCCCATGGACTGCAGCCCACCAACTACAGAGGCATTATTCACAAAACATGGGGTTAGCTGTGGGGCGAGACAGCCTGACCGCACCACCCTGGCTAATTTCCTCTTTCCCTACAATTTTCCTCTAAGGCTTGGTTCAGTTATCTTCCATGCCTTCTTCACTGACCCCTTCTTTAGTAATCTTTCTTTACAGTATTTCTAATCTCTCCTTTTCTGCTGAGTCTTCCTTTCTGTTTACAGGTTCAAGTCCCTTCTATATGAAGAAAAAGACCTTTTCCCAGCATCCTCCATTGTCCTTTTATTCTTTCACAGTTTAGCTTCTTGAAAGAATTGTCTACACTTTTTTTTTGCATTAAAAAAATTGAGATATATTTAACATATCACATTGTATTAATTAAATGGTGTAAATATTGATTTGATACATTTATATTTTACAAAATGATTGCCATTCTGGTGTTAGCCTCTAAACATATTTTCCAGTTCCTTATCGTTAGTCATGTTAAAGCCCACTCTAGTCCTTGCCTAGAGGGTTTCACTTAACTGTCAAAAGTCACCATGATATCCTAATTATGAAGTTGAAGAGATTCAGTTTTGGATCTCCTTATTTGCCTTCTCTATGACATTTAACAATTTTTTTTTTTGAGGATTATGGTTCGTGCAGATAAATTATAAATTATAGCATTTAAGGTGTGTGCTGTGTGCTAAGTTGCTTCAGTCTCGTCTGACTCTTAGTGACCCTATGGACTGGAGCCCTCCAGGCTGCTCTGTCCATGCACTTCTCCAGTGAGTTGTCATGCCTTCTTCCAGGAGATCTTCCTGACCCAGGGATTGAACCTGTGTCTCTTAACTCTGCTGCACTGGCAAGCGCGTTCTTCACCACTAGTGCCACCTGGAAAGCCCATAAATTACAACATTTAAAATAATGTTTGGTATTGTTTTCTGTTTATCTTCATTCATTAGCAAGCATATTAGTTGAAGTTAAGTTACTAAGTCTTAGTTTAAAAACTGTAATTAATAGATTTTATTTTTTAGAGCAGTGAGCAGTTTTCAGCGTACAGAAAAATTGAGTGGAAAGTACAGAGAGGGTTCCCGTACACCTCTTCTTTCTCCTCTCACAGTTTTCACATCTTGCATTAGTGGTGTATTTGTCACACTGATAAGCCAGTATTGATACTGAAGTGCACAGCTTACATTAGGGCTTGCTCTTTGTGTGGTAGGTTTGTATGGGGTTTTTTTTTTTTTTTGAAAGGATACTTACTTTTTAATTAAATATACATATGGTATTATTTATCATAAAACACTGTTTAACATATATAACATAGTGATTTGATACATTTGTATATAGTAATAGCACCCTATCACGTCACATAATTGTGACTTCTTTTTTGTGATGGAAATTATTAAGATTTAGTCTGTTACTACTTTTTATGACTATAATAAAATATTTTTGTCTATATTTACTATATTGTGCAACAGATTTCAGCACTTAATTGTCTATTAGTTGCCAGTTTGTGGGGCTTCCCTGGTGTCTCAGACGGTAAAGAATCCGCCTGCCAATGCAGTAAATGCAAGAGATGTGGGTTCGATCCCTGGGTTGCGAAGATCCCCTGGAGGAGGGAATGGCTACCCATTCCAGTATTCCTGACTGGGAAGTCCCATGGACAGAGGAGCCTGGTGGGCTACAGTCCATGGGGTCTCAAAGAGTCAGACACGACTGAGCGACTAACTCAAGTATCCTTAAACAACTTAACTCCTTTTCCCTGTCCCTTGGTAACTACCATTTTATTCTGTTTTATGAGTTTGGCTTTTTTAGATCCTCATGTAAGTTACATGGTATTTGTTGTCCTCAATCTGACATCTCACTTAGCATTGACGACTGTACAGTGTTACGTATCCACTATTATGGTATCCACCATACAGAGCAGTTCCACTGCCCAAAGATGTGCGTCCCACCTGTTGATCCCTCCTGCTACCCTCAGACCCTGGCAATGATTAATCTTTCTTACTGTCCCCATAGTTTTGCCTTTTTTCAGAATGTCATATACCTTGAGTCACACAGTATGAGCATTTTCTGGCTAACTTCTTGCACTTAGCAACATGCATTTAAGTTTCCTCCATGTCTTTCTGTGGCTTAATAAGTCTTTTCCTTGTCATCACTCGGCAGTGTTCCATGTGTGGATGTGCTCAGTTTCACCACTCTCCTGTTGCAGGACATTGTGGTGGTTCCACATTTCGGCAGTTGTGGATACAGTTGCTAATGCCCACGGGCAAGTTTTCTGCTCAGCGAGTTGGATCACGGTCCGTCAATTTTGGAAACCAGTCCTCCCCGCCTGCCATGGTGCCCCCCTCCCTCGGCCTCTCTGGCGCCCTTGGCTGCTGTTGCTGCCGTGCCTGGGTCGGGCCCGCTTCTGTTTTCAGTATTTCACACGTGTCTCCTTCGCGGTCTTTCACTCGCAGGACCTCAGCTATCACCTCCTGATGTGCTCTGCACTTACATGCCCATTGTAGACCTTTCTTTTGAACCCTGGACCTGTGTGTGTACTTCCCTTGAATGCCTCCTACAGGGAGCAGTGGGCAACACCCCAGGAAAGAAGGCCACCCGGTTCTGGGGACTGCTTTGCATACGGGAGGAAAAGTGCTTCTGTGCTTCCTTCACACATACATGAGACCAAGACTTTTCTATCATATCTCCTCTAGTGCAGGCTTTTTCAGCCTCAGCCTTGCTGACTTTTGGATCAGGGAATTTTTCACTGTGAGAGGCCATTTGTGTTTTGTAGGCTGTTCAGCAGCATCTCTGTCCTCTACCCACTAGATGCCAGTAGTACCCCCTTCCCCCACACCAAGT